>JAFFSR010000026.1:0-90000 GCA_017163975.1 Anastatus disparis | reverse complement strand
CCCTCTTTGCTACACTTGTAGCACATCTTGCTACGGTCAGGTCCTCGGCAGTCGCGCGCCTGATGACCGTAGTTCAGGCATCTAAAACAGCGCTGAACCCTTTGCCAACTTCTGATGCGGTAGCTGATATAGCTGATCTTTATCCTGGTTCTTGAGAGCAGGAACGCCGCTTGGTCTTGTTTCATCTCTACAATGGCCAAGTGGAGCTCTCTGCTGTTAGGGTTGGTCAGTGAGACGCTAAACTCTCTTATTTCCTGTTGGGCTTCATTAACAACAGCTTTGACAGCTGTCTTTACTTCTTCTACTGAAGCTAGACAGTCGATGTCCCTGATCTCGACCGTTTCTTTAGGGCACATCTCCTTGACGTTGCCCGATTCGCTCACCGTCATTTTAAGGAAAGCACTAAAGGTCTCTAGGCCCTTAGTAGAGCCCAACTCAATCAGGACATCTCCGGCCCTGGTCTTCCTTATCCCTCTGATGTTGGTCGTTGGGCTCTCAGCAATTAAATCCTGACGGATGTTCTGCAGGATCTCACTGTAGGTCTTACCTTCTTCTGGTCTTATAAGGACGGCGGCAGACCGCTTCTTTGTCTTCCTCCTCCTTTTCTTCTTCTTTTTTCGCGGCTGCTGTGCAGGCTACTCTGTCACTTTGGCCGATGTTCTGGCCGCTGGTGGTTTGGTGTTGGGCTGCTTTGGTTGCTGCTTTTGTTGTTGCGGCACTTGTTGTTTCTGCTGATGTTGTTTTTTAGCAGCACTTGCATCCTTTCGATTCTGTACGATCTGAAAGGGCTCATCCTTATCTACAGCTCGGCCTTTCTTAAGTGGATGTCGCGAATCGGAATTGCTTCCTGATTCAAGCGAGTCCTCTTCTCTAGGCCGCTTAGCTGCAGTGCTTGCCTGAGGCGTTTCAGTCACTTCCATCTGTTCAGTGACTGTTCTTGCCGCAAGCAAGCGAAAATAGTCCTTCCCCATAACGTCCACGTGCTTGATGAGCTCTGGAACATTGTCTTTGACATCCAGAGAGATACCGGGCATCGACTTGATAGTCCGTCTCATCAGCAAGAAGACCTCATTCATCCTCTCAGATCTCTGCTCTACGGTTATGGTGGTGATCTCTACCTCTGTCATCGTTGAGGGGTCAGCCTGCATACTCTGGCCTTCTTCAGTGTTTTGGCTATTGCTAGCCGCATCTGTTTCGCTTTGGGTTTTTGTTTTTGTAGAATTTGACATATGAAAACGTTTATTCGGCTTAAGACGGTTCGCCCATTATGGGAGCTCCAGACGCATTGGAGCCACTATCCCCGCCTGTTAGGTGCCCTATTTATGGATGCCGCAACCGAGAAGCGGTTTTCGGGTGGTCAATCCTAGCGACACCGAGTGATTCTAAAAAGATGTTATGGGTTAGGCCCACGCCATATTGATGCTAACGGTTTTACGTCATCCCTATTGAGTGGGCGACGTCGGATCCGTGCCGCGCCTGACCCTAAACTTCAGGCTAGACGTTCCGCAGTTCTCCTGTGCGGACTTGGTATAAGGAAATACTGACCAGGTAATCCTTCGCACCCGTGCCTGTACAGACCAACTTCAACCCCTTCATGGGCCCTGGTTACGTTAGTAGAAGTACGTAGAAGCTCCTTGCCGACATGTGGTTTCTCGGGACCTTTGCCCGTCACGACTTTCGCCGGAGAGGGGACTAACTTTTACCCATATTTCTAAACAGAGGTCAGCAAGTCACCACTAACGTACAACTCCGGTAGTCTGACGGGAATATCCATTGGTTGGCAGGCACAGCTCATTCACACATCCATTCATACTGTGTTGCTTCTTAGTACACGTAAATACGAACACAAAATTTTAATGGGTTGGCAGTTCCGTGGAGCGAAAGTGCCTACGCGATCATCCAGATATCCTTAGCCATCACTAAGGATGGCTAGCGATATGTAGATCGTGCTGAAGCCTCCGCCCCGCCACCACATCGTAGGTGGACACTTACAAGGTCAGCAACATGCGGAGGAATAATAATAATAATAATAATAATAATAATAATAATAATAATTATAATGAAGATAAAGATGCAATAAAATTTTTATAGGAGATTAGTGTCTTTTTAATATATTGGGTACAAGAGGATGCTTGATTGGAATGGTTTCGTCTTTTGCTTACTTGGACCAAAGTACTTACTAGGAGAGTATCAGACCTCCGGATCACAGATTTTGCTCAAACTTTGGGATAAGTTTTCAGATGTCAAAATATGAAAGGAAACAAAATTTTAGACCCCAACGCTCAATATTTCCCTAGTTACAGGCAATTAAAGAAAATCACTAAAAAAATTACTAGATTTTTAAGCGCATATAGTTCTTTAGTATTGATAGCTAGAAGCTTAAAACTTTTTTTAAATGAAAGCTGAGCTCAAATCCTTTCGAAATAGTAGTTACAGCATGTCAAAATATTATTTTTTCCCAAAGTTATAGCGTAATAAACATTAGACCCATTTTCAGCTTTTGTTATTAATTAATGTTTTAAAAAGAAAAATCAGGTCCAATGTTAATCACGCTATAACTTTGGGAAAAAATAATATTTTGACATGCTATAACTACTATTTCGAAAGGATTTGAGCTCAGCTTTCATTTAAAAAAGTTTCAAGCTCCTAGCTATCAATGCTAAGGAACTATATGCGTTTAAAAATCTAGTAACTTTTTTAGTGATTTTCTTTAATTGCCTGTAACTAGGGAAATATTAAGTGTTGGGGTCTAAAATTTTGTTTCCTTTCATATTTTGACATCTGAAAACTTATCCCAACGTTTAAGCAAAATCCGTGATCCGGAGGTCTGATACTCTCCTAGTTAGAGGAAAACTGAATATACAAACAATTTTGCTATGATTGATAAGCCAGCAGATAAAGCTAAAAAATCTATTAGTGTTTTATGTCCATGGTATTCCCCTAATAGTAATTGCGAATTAATAACAGAAGATGTTACTATACATGGTTATGTGGACATAATTCAATATAAATATACAATCCCATCACCACTGATTCGCAATGAAAAGTTTTATTTAAGTAATGAAAACTACGAAAAAATAAAAAAATTGCTTCAATTTTTAATGTGTTATTGCTTTTGTAATATAAAATGAAATTTAAAGACCGTATTGTGATTTTTAATTTAAAAAATGAACTATATAATAAGTATTAGCAATTGAAGTTCGATTTCCAAATTTTTTATTTCAGATTGTACACTGTTAAAAAAATGTAGATCTACACAAAAATTAATAATTTTATCATAATTTTATTGTGAAATTGTATAAAAAATAAAATAGTTTAACCATAATTGTACTGTACGATTACATAAAATTTAAAGCAAAAATAAAAATTTTAGTAATATATTGGATGAAAATTTAATTTTTTTAACAGCATATCCAACAGTACTCCAGTAATAAAAATAATGTTGATTGATAAAAACTTTCTAAAATAAAACTATTCAAATTTATGAGATCACCGACGTCAATAGGAAATAATTATTATTCACTTACTAATATACAGAATTATTTAAGATTTTATAAAATGTACTTAAATCAGTTTTATAATTGCATGAATTTTTTTTTATTATTATCACTAATTATAGATTTTTCATTAAATTCAAATATTTTTACGACGTAAATATAATATGAGATGAAATTCATAAATTAAAATTATTGTTTGAATGTTTAATTCGGGATTGTAAATAATAAATAATAAATTAAAATTTTAATTGTTTATTACTTTTTGAAATTAAAATGAAACTTATATTTAATAAAAAGCTACTAGTCATTCCCTTAGGTAATTGAGAAATAATAACTTAATTTGTGGATTTTTACTTGGAAGGTATAATAAATTTCTCATAGAAGAAGCATTGCATAAAAAAATTTTTTGTTCCCATTTTTCAATATATATACATACATGTGATTGAAGATGAAAAAATTGATTTCTCAAAAAATGTCTGTGTGAATGTGTGGTATGTATTTAGTTAATTATTATTTATAAACCACTTAATTAGCTTACTAAAAATTTCCACAGGGATTGTGTCTGCCTATAACAACGAAGAAAGCCATTTATGATTTATATGCATTGCGTTTAGAATGAGAAAGAGGATTTCTTAATTTTTCAAATTCAATAAGCTCTTTTAGAAAGCATAGTGCCTAAATAGTCAGTAGCGGATTAATTGCTATTATTCTGCATCATTGGGTACTCCGCTCTCAGCTTGCCCCAGAACCAACGACGTGGACGTGACAGAGTATATGGTTCCTCGTTTTTTCTTTTCTTTCTTTTTTTGTATTTTTTTTTTTTTTTTTTGTATTTTTTGGTATTTTTTGTATTTATTTTTTTTTTGTATTTCTTTATATTTTATTGTATTATTTTTTTTCTTACCTTTTTGTATTGTTTTCAATTTTTTTCATTGTTTTGTATATTTATTTAAATTAGTTTTATTTTTAATTTTTGATTCCTGTATTTTAAAATTTAATAATACATTCATTCAATAATTTAATGTATTTAATGCATTAATTATAACGGTACCAGAATCTAAATTCAAAATACTTTGGCAATTATCGCTATTTTCTACTCCTGTTGAAGTTGAAGGCAGTGAAGCGAATTCATTTACTTCGGAGATCGATGTAAAATCTAAGCTCGAATCTAAGTATTTCTCATTGTAACTAGAAGATTTTGTATTAGTTTAGGTTGTATTTATCTGTAACATTTCCTTATTCTGTGATGGTACAGTTGCAATTTTTGGGACTTGACAATTGTTGTTTTCAGTTTTCTTTTGTTCAATCTGTTTGTTTTTTAAATCTCGTTTGTTTGATAATACACTTCTTTTTAAAGATTTAGACTGTTTTTGTTTTTTTTTATTATGCGTTGAAAGATGTCTTCTAAAGTTATGCAGGTCCCGTCTGTTTATTTTCTTTTGACATTTAATACTTTTATTACAAATGGAGCATGTCAACACTGTTAAATATGTTGATTCATCGAAAACAAAAGTAATTTCGGTATAAATTATTGATTCTCTTATCAAAGGTGGTAAATTATTTTTATTTTTTTGTAATAATTGAAAAATCTTTTTGGCTTTTTTACGATCGTTTTGTTTTTGATGGTTTTTTGTTTCAGATTTCTTTTTGGATGGTTTTGTTTTATTAGTTTCATTCTTTTTTTACTCATTAAATTTTTCCAAATATTTGCACATTTTTGCGGACTTTTTAAAATTAATAATTCTTTTATTTTGTGAATTAAAATTTTATCACCGACAGCAAAGTCGAATTCTAAGATATTCTCAGCATAGATATCGTAGTAATCTTTTAAATTAGCATCTGAAGGAATAATATTTTGATATGTTGCCGATTTTACAAAAGCTTTTAAATCACTTAAAGTGTTATCATTTATCATCTGATTTGCAATTGGATTATCCAAATTTTGAAATTTGAATATATTTTTTACATATGTCGGGATTTTCACAAATAATTCTTTTTCAATTATATTCCAAAATTTGCATCTATAATCGTTCTTATCTTGTTCATTCATGTTAGATTAGAACAATAATCACAACTTATTAATGACACTAAAATTTGAAAAACTTGTATTAAAAGTGAATAAAAAAAAATTGAGAAAATAGATATTATTCTAAAAACGAGCCAATTAAAATATTTTAGTATTTTTTTAAATTAAATATTACGGGTGAAAGTCAAAGATTAAAGTTAAATTGAAAAAATATATTTAAAAACAATAGCCAAAGATGATCTTAGAACTCGAAGTTGAAAATTGAAAATTAACATCAGAATTAGAAATTGGAGTCAAAATCCAAAATCGAAAGTAAAAACTTTAATCGAAACCTGGCTTGAAATTGAAATGTTAAGGTATGGCTAAATTAAAAATTAAAGTCAAAACTAAAAGTCAAAGTGGAACCAAAAAATTGAAAAGTTTACACTGTAAGCTATGAGTTTATGTTTATAATATCCTATATTGTATCAAAGTGAAACCACTTTTTTTCCGTTTCTCCGGTTCTCTGGTTCTCCGCATTTGTTTAAAGTGTCTAATCTTTTGGTAATAAGGATAGCAATTTTTTATTGGGCTTTATATAATTAGTTCTCATTAGTCATAAGCATCTCTTTGGGTCATATTTTTTTGGGTCTTATATTTTTTTGGGCCTTATAATTTCTTGCACCCTATATTTTTTTGGGCCCAGAATTTTTTTGGTCTCTATATTTTTTGGGCTTTATATTTTTTTGGACCTTATATTTTCTTGCGCCCTTTATTTTTCGGGCCCAATATTTTTTTTAAATTTATATTTTCTTGGGTTCTTTAATTTTTTTGGGTCCTATATTTTATTTAGCTCTATATTTTTCTGTGCCTTATATTTTTTTGTGCCCAATATTTTTTTGATCTATATATTTTTTTAGACTCTATATTTTTTGGGCCTAATATTTTTTCGATTCTTATATATTCTTGGGCTCTATATTTTTTAAGAACCAATTTTTTTTCGAAATTAATATTTTCTTGGGTTTTATAATTTTTTTGGGTACTATATTTTGTTTAGCTCAATTTTTTTGGGCCTTATATTTTCTTGCGCCCTATATTTTTTTGGGCCTAATATTTTTTTCAAATTTATATTCTCTTGGGTTCTATAAGTTTTTGGGTCCTATATTTTATTTAGCTCTATATTTTTTTGGGCACAATATTTTTTTGGTCTCTATAGTTTTTTGGGCTCTATATTTTTTGGACCTAATGTTTTTTTAGGCCCTATATTTTTTTCTGACTTTATATTTTCTTGGGCTCTATATTTTTTGGGCCCAATATTTTTTTTATTCTTATGCATTCTTAGGCTCTATATTTTTTTGGGCTTAATATTTATTCAATTCTTATATATTGCTGTGCTCTATATTGTGACCTCACTTATATTATATTTATAATATAAAGAATTAATAGAGAATTTGAGAGAGAATAAGTAAGAAAAAAGAATAAAATAAAAGATAATTAGCAATAATTTTATTCTCTCTCCAATTCAAATCATCGCGTTAAAAGTCTATCTCTATCTTGTGCGTCGGCGCGACATAGCAATTAGAAAGTATATCAGCGCGCGAAATGGATATTAATAAGAATATATGTACGCGCTTAGATGTGCGCCGATCCACGCCCATAAAGTGACGTACGCTAGCACACATCTAAGCGCACCTGTAATAGTATAATGTAAAATATGTAAATGTATCCCTTCCACTTAGTAGTAGGAGAGGATTGTGGCCGCGGCGGCTTGATTGACGCTTAAGCAGATCGAAGCCGAACCTTTGTACGGCACTCTTTGGCCAGCCTGCTTCAAATAAAGTTACTTTCAAACGTAATTCCTTTTGTTCGCCTCTATTATTTCTGATTATTCTGCAGGTCCGCGAGGAGCTGGATAACCACCAGCTCCGCACCGGTAGCAGTGATAACAGAATAATTTTCTAGTCATAATTAAAGTTTATACAGTAAAGTAATTTAATTATGTTTCATTGCAAATTCTCTTGTATGTGTGTTTAGTGATTAAATTCTGATTATTTCTTTTATTTGAGATTGGTGGTGTATAGATTTTAACTGACTAAATTCATCAAATGCTTAGTTAATGAAAGTTAAGGAAAAAGCTCCATATAAGACCATAAGTCTTGGAGTTCTGACTTATAAGAGGCCCTTTATATAATTGACAAATAATAAAAAAGCAAAGAGACCCCGGACTAGATGTAGCATGACGCTACACTAAAAACGGGTCTAGCTTGAAGTAACCTTTTTCCCTTATCCTTTTCCTTGTAGATGAGCACTTTGTGCTATCCATTTTCAGATTTAGGAGAGTGAGAGGTTACAATATTTTGGGGCCCAATTTTTTTTTTGAAATATATATTTTCTTGGATTCTATGATTTTTTTGGGTCCTATATTTCATTTAGTTCTATATTTTCCTGGGCCTTATACTTTTCGGGCATTACTTTTATTTGAGTGCTAATTTCTTTGGGCCTTATATTTTCTTGGGTTTTAATTTTGTTGGGCCAAATATTTTCTCGGTTCTTATATTTTCTCTGGCTCTATATTTTTTTGAAATCTATATTTTTATAGGTCCTATATTTTATTTAGCTCTATTTTTTCTCGGCCTTATATTTTTTAGGCTTTACATTTTCTTGACTCTTATTTTTTCCGGGCCTCATTATTTTCGGCCTTTTATTTCTTGGTTTCCATATCTTGTTGGTCCTATATTTCTCTAGGCCTTATATTTTTTTGAACCTACTTTTTTTCGAGTCCTATTTTCTTCGGGCCTCTGATTTTTTTGGGCCCAATATTTGTCTGATTCTTTTTTTTTTATCCCAATATTTTTTTATTCTTATTTTACTTGAGCTTTATATTTTTTTGCTTCTTATATTTTCTTGAGCTCTATATTTTTTTGACCCAATATTTCTTTAAATCTTATTTTTTTTTATTCTTATGTATTCTTGGCTCTATATTTTTCTTAGCCCAATATTTTTTGGATTTTTATATTTATTTTGGCTCTATATTTTAAGCTCTAAATTCTGCCATAATAAATTGAATAAATTTAATTTTCAATAATGTTCATACAGCTTCCATGTCGTTCAATTGGTAATGTTTGCCTAAAATCTCCTGATGCAATTACAATTTTACCACCAAAAGGTTGGTTCACATCGCATAAATCTTAAAAAAGACGATCAACTGCTTCTTAAGCAAATTTAGAAGTCATGGATATTTTATCCTAAATAATTATTTGTGTTTCCTTTGTTTGCTTTCTGTAGAATTAGGCTTAACATTACAAGTTGTACAATCTGTTATATTTAATAGGACGTTGTATCTCTCTATCCTTTTCTAATCGAAAAATGTAGGTTTTTGGAAAAATTAGTAGTTATTACTAAAAATCAATAGTTGTCCGCAACTCGTACAGTAAAAAACAATATTTTTTCTACTAAGAACAAATTAATTTTCTAGCCTCACTCATGATTTTGTAAGTATGTCAAACTTTTTTTGAAAACGAAGCTTTAAAAGTTTTGTTGAAGATGCTTCTTCCAAACATCTATCCCATTCTTCATCTTCATTAATCAATTGTTTTGCCTTAGCTGCCTCATAAAACGAATTGTACATCACATCATCAACAGTACGCTAAGTTTCAAAAGGTGTGGCTCCTTTAACATGTTATAGTAATAACCTAATAAAATAACGTTATCTACCTTTCAGACTTACTAAGTACATTCTACTGAGTATTGGTTTTTTTTTTCTTTTCTTCCACTTTTTCAGTTTTTCATCGAATGTATAAAAATTTGGTATCTCTGAGTACAAGTGATTTCGCGCTTCAAAATCTTCTCTATATAATTCAAAAGATGCTGTTAAAAGATGTTGCTCCCACATTTTTTTGCATGATTATTTATTCTTTTTCTTCTTTAAAAAATACGTTTTGTTGATTTTCTTCATGAGCGCTTAGACGTTTTATAGTATGTGAAATAACATGTACAGGATATTCTCATAACTTGTGCATTACTTGAGGTGGACATGAATATCGTGCATTAATGTATTGTTGGGTTTCGTCATATTCATATTCAACATTTCCACTATTGACATTTTGAAAAGTGTCTTTATTTTCTGATTGAAAATCCACATTTACTTGATGTATTTTAATGTATGCACAATCATGACCTTTATAACAGTATTTGAATAAATAGTTAATGCAGTGTACAGTGGAAAAAACTTTTACGTGTATGTGTGCATTAAATTTCAATAATAAGCAAGGATTATAAGGAACAACAAATCCATTATCTGCGATTCTTTCTGTAAATTTATTTTTCAGAATTATTCTGACGCTATCATTTTTACGTTTGTATAGTAGATATCCATTGGATTTGAATGTTGTTCTATTATTAAATTTTCTTGGAAAATTTTTAGTACATTGTTTCGTATTTATACCCATACACGAACAATTTATATTTTGCATACCACAGGGACCGCGTATCATAAATTATTTAACAATACTATATAGTTATGGATAAATATCTCTATTTGGGATTTTTGCACTTATTATTTTATCAACTTTTTCGGGAATATCAAATTTATCATTTTTATCCAAGATTAAGTTGTTACTAACATATGCATATGCGGTAATCCTCGTTTTTCAAATTCAATCTCATAACTATATGCAATACATTTTCCTAATATTCCCATTTTTATTACTGAATTTTTGAGTTCTTCTACTTTATGATAAAATACTTTTGTTTTATTATCTGGTCTATCTATTGCATTTTCATAAATTTTCAAGTTTTTAGTTATTTCTTTTCAATCTGGGTTACAGGTCATAGATAATTCACAAATGTCATTGAGTTGATGTAATTTTGTTTTAAAAATCGTGGACTTCCTGTAAAGCTTGACGGTAATATTACCATTTTTCCAATTTTTGAAGAATCTAATTTTTTTTGTGTTATGTAAATAGTCCATAACACCTTTGTGACAATCACTTCTTAATACGTTTTGGTTTTTTTCGTATGAAATATAATCTGGAAGTTTCTACTTTTTCAAACGCATCAACAATGAACTGTTGAGATAATTTTCCCAAATTAAGGAATGGATTAAATTCATTTGTAACACTAAATCTATAATTATGAAATTTCAAATTTGAAATATTAGATTTTCCAAATTTACTTTTTATATTTGGCATTCATCCAAAACCACCACTAGGATGAATAAGCGGCCATTTTATAGGATCTGTATGTTTGCTAATTGTCTGTATACTAATTGGTTTATCATACTCAAAGTAAATGGCAATATCACGTTTAATAGGAGGGAGATCGTCTTCTCCAACATATACTATTGCAACTTCATTACAGGTAGGTAGATTATATTTCATTCGAATTATTATTGTGGGCAATAGACATAGCAACAGTTCTTGGAGGACAATAGATTTTTGCACATCATTGTAGTTCTTTTACTTCTACTTTAAGCATCATTTTATAGGCTTTAACATAAGGGTTAATGTCTCTTATCAAAATATCTAAATTTTTCAATAATGTTAAATTTATATTAAACTTATTCCGTTCAATCGTTGCCATTTCATTATTTTAAATATATAATTGTCCATATTTACGTGCTTCATCTTTATTTGGATGTAACGCATATACATCATGGTAAATTTGTCCACATATTCTAATAACTTGTGGTCCTTTACCCGGCAATGTATCAAAATTGGCACCAAAATTTGCGAATGCTGAAGCATCATTGTACAACCTAACATCTCGTCGAAAATTAATAATTTCTTCCGTTAATTCAGTTGCTAAAAACTTCAATTGTTCTGGGTAAGGAGGATTTTCTAACAATTATACTTCACTTTTATGACAAAAATTGGAGAAATCGTTACTTTTGGTACATTCGAAAGCAAAATGTTTCGCATCACAATAAACACATGTATTTGTCATGGAACCAATGCTATTTTCAGATATGAGATTTTCATCGAAATATATATTTGTTATACAACCAATCAGTTTCAAATTAATTTTTTCATTTAATTTCTTCAATTATTTTTCTACTTTGTCTTTTATTGTTTTATCAATAACGTTGTTCAATACAATATTATGATTGTTATTATAATTATTACTATTGTTATTTTCATTATAATTATTGTCTTCAATTTTTAATCGTTTACACTTAATTAATAAAATCTTTAATTGATAAGAATCATATTTATGTTTTCGCTTTTTTTCATCTATTGGTTTATTTATTGTAGTATCATTATTAACATGTTTATTGTCATCAATTTCTATTTGTTTACATTTTGTATATAATTCTTTTGATTGGTAGCAATAATTTTTTACTTGTGTTTTCTTAATAATATCGGCATTTTCCAATTTTTGATTTTTAATTTGTACCATTCTCTCATATTCATTATATTGTTCACTAATAACTTTCCTATAGGTATCTTTTTTGCGTAATTTTTCTTCTTCGTGCAATTTTTTCAATTTATTAGTATCTCTATTTTCCATTGATTTTTTTTTATATCTTAATATTTTCAATTTTTTTTATATTTATTAAGTTGTTCTTCTTTAATTTTTATATAAGCTTTTTTCTTGCGTAAAGCCTCATCCGCACGTATTTGTTTCAATATATCAGTACTCATTGTTTCCTTGAATTGCCATTTTGTTATCTTAGTATTTTTTAATTTCTGTTTATATTTATTTGGTTGTCTTTTTTTCATTTTTATATAAGCTTTTTTCTTACTTAAAGTTTCTTGGACACGTCTTAGTTCTAATTAATCATTACTTTTTTTTTCTTGCATTTTCATAATAATGTCTTTTTCTGAAATTTTTTTATATTTATGTGATTATTCTGTTACCATTTTCCTATTAAGAGGAAGTCGAGTATATCTGTCCTTTTCCAATCGAAGAATTGATTTTTTCACAAAAATTAATGATCGTAGAAAAAAATAAGAAGAAAGCCTCATCTCGTATAATAAAAAGCAAGGTTCTCTTTTATGAGGAAAAATGATTTTTATCGCTTCGTTTTAAGAAAACCTTGAATAACTGAATTGTCCATCCTAACTTCTATTTTTTAAGTTTTTCAAGATTTTCTTTAAAATGAATCAATGAAAATAATTTTTCTCATCAAAGAATATCTTGCTTTTTATTATACGAGATGGGGCTATCTCCTTATTTTTTGCTACAATTATTAGTTTTTGCAAAAAAATTAATTCTTTGATTAGAAAAGGACAGAGATATCCCACACAGCATGAAAGATTGCTGCAAGGTTGCTGCAAGGTTTCATGAAAGTTTCGAAACTTCGCAGCAACCTTTCATGAAAGATTGCAGCAACATTTATATGTCCGCGCTAGAACCCGGTTGAAATATTTCTAAAAACCTCGCAGCAATCTTTCAAAAAACCTCACAGCAACCTTTCATGAAAACCTCACAGCAATATTTCAGGAAATGTAACAGAAACATTTCAAGAAACCTTGCAGCAATCTTTTAGAACACTTCGCCACAACCTTGCAGGAAACCTCGCAGCAATCTTTCAGGAAATGTAACAGAAACATTTCAAGAAACCTCACAGGAATCTTGCGGGAAAAATAGCAAAAATATTTCAAGCAACCACACAGCAATTTTTTAGAAAATCTCACCTTGACCTTGCAGAAAACCTCGTAGCAACCTTTTATGAGATATTGCAGCAACATTTATGTGTCCGCGCTAGAACCCGATTGAAATATTTCTAAAAACCTCGCAGCAACCTTTCATGAAAACCTCGCAGCAACATTTCAAGAAACCTTTCAACAATCTTTCATGAAAGGTTTCTTGTAATATTTTATGAAATTTTTTCCAAATTTTGCCGCGAACAACGCTCATACCTTTCCGTATGGTTTCCTGCAATATTTTGTAAAATATTTCTTAAATCTTGCCAAAAGCTTGCTGCAGTAATATTTAATAGTAGGTAGGATTTCTATCCTTGTGTGATAAAGTTTTTCTTATTTGCTTAAGTATCAATCGTTGTATCTATAAATTACTAGTTGAGCGGAATAGTATTATTATCAATATTTGTGCACAAGAAGAAAAAATTCCTCAGCATCGTTTTTGAGAAAAGTAGAGAATATTGAAATAAAAGGTTTTGTTTCTAATATTTATGCGTTCTTTACTTTTTTCAATAACAATTCGATGGATTTTTTTACCCTACGCATAAATATTTATAATAATAGCATACTTATTGCGCTCAACTTCCCGTTTACAATACAACTACAGCAATAAATACTTGAGTAAATAACAGGAAACCAAATATAAGGCAAGAACAGCGAATCTGGACTGCTCTTAGAATCTTTTATAAAAACTTGCGGAATTATTGCTGAAACTGTTTATGAAAGGTTTGCTGCAATTTCATTTTGAAATTATTCATGAAACTTTGCTGATACTTTTTGTGAAACGCTTTTCTGGAATATTTTATAAAGATTGCCAAAAATATGGTAATAACCATTGGCGAAATGTACATAGCAATATTTTTTGTGATATCTTAGAAATCTTGTCGAAAACCTTGCAGAAATCTTACTGCAACTTTTGACAAAAGATACCTCGTAATATTTCATAAAATATTCATCAAATTTTGCTGGAAACCTCGTTGAAACCTTTCATAAAAGGTATCTTGCAATATTTCGTAAAATGTTTCTAAAATCTTGCACGAACCTTGCTGTAACCTTTCATCAAAGGTCTCTTGCGATATTTTGTAAAATGTTCCCCAAATCTTGCTAGGAACCTCACTGAAACCTTTCATAAAAGGTTTCTTGCAATATTTCATAAAATGTTTCTAAAATCTTGCAGGAACCTCGCTGCAATCTTTCATAAAAGGTTTCTTGCAATATTCCATGAAAAGTTCCCCAAATCTTGCTGGAAAACTCGCTGAAACCTTTCGTGAAAGGTTTCTTGCAATATTTCATGAAATGTTTTTAGAATCTTGCAGAAACCTCGCTGCAACCTTTCGTGAAAGGTTTCTTGCAATATTTTATAAAATGTTTCTAAAATCTTGCAGAAAGCTCGCTGCAATCTTTCATAGAAAGTTCGATGCAATATTCCATCAAAATGTTGTCTAAATCTTGCTGAAAATCCCGCTGAAACATGTAATAAAAGTTTTCTTGCAATATTTCATGAAATGTTTTTAAAGTCTTACAGAAACCGCGCTGCAACCTTTTATGAAAGGTTTCTTGCAATATTTCATGAAATGTTCCTAAAACCTTGCAGAAAACTTGCTGCAACCTTCCATGAAAGGTTGCTTGCAATATTCCATGAAATGTTTTCTAAATTTTGCAGAAAACCTCGCTGAAACATGTCGTGAAAGTTTTCGTCCAAGATTTCATGAAATATTTCTAAAATCTTGCAGAAACCTCGCTGCAACCTTTCGTCAAAGTTTTCTTGCAATATTTCATGAAATATTTCTAAAATCTTGCAGAAACCTCGCTGCAACCTTTCATGAAAGGTTCCTTGCAATATTCCATGAAATAATTTCTAAATCGTGCTGAAAACCTCGCTGCAACCTTTCGTGAAAGTTTTCTTGCAATATTTCATGAAATATTTCTAAAATCTTACAGAAACCTCCCTGCAATCTTTCATGAAAGGTTTCGTGCGAAATTTCATGAAATATTTCTAAAATCTTGCAGAAACCTTGCTGCAACCTTTCATGAAAGGTTCCCTGTAATATTTTATAAAATGTTTTCTAAATTTTGCTGGAAACCTCTATGCAACCTTTCATAAAAGGTTTCTTGCAATATTTCATGAAATATTCCTAAAATCTTTCAGAAACCTCGCTGCAACCTTTCATGAAAGGTTTCTTGCAATATTCTATGAAATGTTTTCTAAATCTTGCAGGAAACCTCGCTGAAACATGTCATGAAAGTTTTCTTGCAATATTTCATGAAATGTTTTATAAAACCTTGCAAAAACCTCGCTGCAACCTTTCATGGAAGGTTTCTTGCAATATTGCTTGAATTATTTTCTGTAACCTTCTAGCAAGTTTGCAGCAATATCACACTGAAATGTTTCATGAAACCTCTTAGCAATGTTAAGATAAGATTGCTGCAATCTTGTGACAATATTTCAGCACAATATTTCAGTGAAAGTTTCACTGCAATATTTCATGCTGTGTGGGATACGACCTGCTCTTAACAGGATGTCGGACCTGCAGCAATTGAGTTTTGCTTTTTTTATTTTATCAATATCGTTTTTAATTCATAAATCAAACAAATATAATGACTTGCCCGCACTAAAGCTATATTAATACAATCATTTTTGTAAAAATAAAAAATCATTTGGACTTGTTATTTTTTTATGAGCTTAGATTGGAAATTAGATATCAAACTCGATATGCCTAACCATAAAATACGATACATTGAAAGTTTTCATTATAGCTTATTTTTTATCTACTTCTTTTGATTCTTTTTTTTCTTCATTTAATCAAATCTTAAGGGGGTGCATCAGTCCTGTTTTACCATTTTTTTAAATAATTTCGTTACTATGCGATATAGATATACAATATAGTTGGTTGCAACGTTTCCCTTGTTTTCGCGCATAGCAACGATCATAGCGATGTCAACAAATACGAATAAATTTATTAATTTTTATTTAGCATAAGAAAAACTTTTTGATTTGTTCATAGATCTAAATAGTTGTCCGCTCTTCATTTTTCAAAATAAAAACTATTCCGAAACAGAAAATCCTATCTAATCACCCATTTCAGAGAAAAATTGTTTTTCAAAATGGTAAAACAGGACTGATGCATCCCCTCAACTGTGCTAATTTTATCATCGTTATAATTTATGTGAATTTCATCGATTCCCATTATAACAGTATTTGGTTTTTAAAAATTTGTATACGAAATGTCATCGTCAATTTCCATCAAAATTGTTTCATGATTCGAATTCTTTTGTTTACGATACATTTCCATGATCTTTTTTTGTTCTGCCAATAAATGCATTCGTGAGTTTTTTTTTTAATAGTTCAAACTCAGTGAAATCTAAATTTATTGGTATTTAATTTAGACGTTGCTCATGATAAAAACTCCTCCTTATCATGTCCGTCGGATTATCGTAATTAATATTTGCATTATTATAATTTTGCAAAACTGGAAACATTCTTATTTGTTGCGTTCTAAAAATTCTTGATAAACGTAATCTCATTGAAGAAACATCATATTTTAAACAACTTGGACCTAAATTAACAAGTATTGCAATAGCAAAAACAATTGCAAAAACGCCACAATCATAATTATCTGTTTGTGATTGTACTGTTTCGAATACTCTGCTCAATTCTGATTTGTTTGGAAATAATCTGTTTATATAAATCTTATGCTCATCAGGTAGATATTTAAGATTTAAACTGTCATATGTATGAATTACCTTATTATTATAATACACACGAATCCGGTGACACTTTCCCAAATTTCCGGAAAATAATAACTGTATAAATTCTCCATCAATCGGTACTGATTTAATATGTTGTGGTCTTTGAATTGGTAAAGTTAATTGCATGTTGAATAAGGTGTATCGGTTTGAAATATTATTAAATTCTAAAATATGAATATCAGTTAACACCCTAGTGGAAACCGAATTTGTGAATAACTGTGAATAACTGGAAATAACTGTGAATAACTGAAAATAACTGGAAATAACTGTTATAAAATGTTCAGATTGAGACAGGAATAGCAGTTAGCACCTGTTATTTTCAGTTATTCCCAGTTATTTCCAGTTATTCACAGATATTCCCAGTTATTCACAGTTGAGTTGAGAAATAATTTCAAAAATTACAGATACTATAACAGTTATTCATAGTTATTTTTGGTTATTTTCAATTATTTTCAGTTATTCACAGATATTCCCAGTTATTTCCAGTTAAGTTGTGAAATAATTTAAAAAATAAAAGGTACTAGAAGAATGATGAAAATTATAATATAGCGAAACTGGAAATAAATGTTAATAACTGTAAAGAACTAGAAACAACTGAGAAAATATTCTGTTTGTTACCCAAAATGTGTAAAAAAATTTTCAAAGATTTAGATCGAAAGAATAATTCTTCAATTATTGAGAGCCATAGATCCTTGAAATTTGGAAATTTTTATAAATTTTTGGAAAAGTACCAACTTTATGATTTTTTTTCTAAAAATCCTGAAGTTTTACAGAGAAATTCATAGGAATACTTCTTGTTGTAAATGAAGAGGAGAGTTAGCATGATTTTTCACATACCTAAATTCCGAAGTTTTCTATTGGTTCTTACATGTATTACATGATAATTGGAATTACTCATTGGTTGCTACTTCAGAAATTGCTTTTCCAGAGCTTATTCTCTTCTATTTTTTATCAACTTCAGAAAAAATTTTCGACAATGTAAGAAAGAGCCACCAATAAGGAGTTATGACAGTTTGAAATATATATTTTAATGTATCATTTATTTTTTATATTGAATATAAATGTATATTTTCATCTATGATTAATTTTTATAAATTATACATGAAAATATATATTTTAAACTGTCATAACTCCTTATAGTTGTCTTTGACATACATGATCAAAAATTCATTTTAAAGTACATGTAAAATAGAAAAAAGTAAGCTCGCGAAAAGAAATTTCTGAAGTGGCAAACCATGAGTAATTTCAATTACCATGTAATACATATAAGAACTAATAGAAAACTTCGAAATTCAGGTTCTGTAAGAAATCATGCTAACTCTGCTCTTCATTTACAACAAGAAGTATTCTTATTAAGAGCAGGTCGTATATCTCTATCCTTTTCTAATCAAAGAATTTATTTTTTTGCAAAAACTAATAATTGTAGCAAAAAATAAGGAGATAGCCCCATCTCGTATAATAAAAAGGAAGATTTTCTTTGATGAGAAAAAATTATTTTTATTGATTCGTTTTGAAGAAAACCTTAAAAAACTTAAAAAATAAAGGTTAGGATGAACGATTCAGTTTTTCAAGGTTTTCTTAAAAACGAAGCGATAAAAATAATTTTTCCTCATAAAAGAAAATCTTCCTTTTTATTATACGAGATGGGGCTTTCTTCTTATTTTTTGCTACAATTATTAATTTTTGTGAAAAAATCAATTCTTTGATTAGAAAAGGACAGATATACTCGACCTCCTCTTAATCTTTCTTTAAAATATCAAGATTTTCAGAAAAAAAATTATTAAGTTGGAACTTTTCTAAAAATTTTGAAAAATTTCCAAATTTCAAGGATCTATAACTCTTGATCCTTCTCATCTAAATCCTTGAAAATTTATTTACATCTTTTAGATAACAAAAAGAATATACTTTTAGAGTTTCAGAGATTTTTATTTTTCTGTTCTTCCAGTTGGTGTAAAATGTCCCACATATATATATTCATTGAAAAAAGTTTGTTGTAAAAAGAACTGAAATGAAAATTATTTTGAGTTATTTCTTATAATGGTATTCTTCAATTTATTTACAGTTATTTACGGATATTCGCAGTATCTACATTTAAAAAATGTATGAATGATAATAAACAATCATTATTTATCTCCAGCCTAACGCTTTTTCATTATTATTTACAGTTTTCAATATTTTTTTATAATCATTTGTTTATTCACAGTATTATTCGACTTTAAAAAAATAATTTTCATACAAGGTGATGAAATATTTAACCATAAGATAATATATATATGTTGCATATTACAAGAAAATTTACAAATCAAAACTAATTCTCTAATGTAAAGAATAAAAAATTAAAATAATAGCATTTTGAAATTTTGATATGGGAATACTTTTTATAAATACCTTTTTAATAACTTTGAAAAATGATAAATTTTTTAAATAACTTGTGGTATTGAATGCTAATTAAATTTAGTTTTAACATGAAGATAATTATTCAAGTTGGAAATGTATTTAATGAAATAATATAACTATTTATAAGTTATCATTTAAGGAGGTACCTTCGTCCACCACTCGAGTCAAATTTTCAATATGCTTATTGATTAAAAGTTACTAGATATCTTTCCTCCCCAAGAATCTATGTTTTGTACGGTTATTTTCACATACTCGATAGAATTAGCATCGATATAAAAAATTTTTATTTAAAACTAAATAATTAAAATTAAATAAAGAGCTAAGATCATCATCTTTACTGTCCAAATCACTCACATGCTCTTTTTACGCAAATGAATAATTTATTCATTTATATTTCTGTGTAAAAGTAATGAAAGTTTCTGAAAATTATTTTATAAGTTGCCAGTAATATTATGTTCATCCTCAAAAAATTTCATTTCATTCTGTTTTGTAAATTTTAAGATTAACTACAATATTAACGTTTCCCCATGAGAACCAATGTTTTACAATTATTCTAATTTCTCATTAACGAGATAACGAATCTTCATGAAATTTTATATGTGCATTTTAGACATAAAAACAAACAATTTTGCATAGTTTTGACCAAATCTGTTTTGTCATACTATAGCGAAGGTACCTCCTTAAAAATCATTTTTTAACTTTTTTATTCATAGTTTAAAATAATATTAAATATATGATTATCATTTTAATAGTTTTTATAAAATATTATGTAAATTTTATAAGTATATATTATTTAAGGAGATGTAAAATGGACAGTGCACTTGCGCCGATAAACATTGACTATATTTCCATTATATTTCAAAATTTTGAATAAAGAGATGCATTGACATATAATATTTATCACGAAGATTATTCAGTTAAATTTTTAAATAAATCTATTCATTAGTTATTGAGGAGATTGGGTTCCAATATAATTTACTAATAGTTTTCTATTTGGAATCAGAAATCTAAGTATCTTGAAAACTAATGATTAGAATAATTTGAAAATTTGAATAAATAATCATCATGGTATATACTACACTTTGAAAAATTTTCTGGTAACTATACCAGTTTCCTGTAAATAATTACATGATTTAGCGATGTGAAGTTTCATTTTTATGTAACTTTACATCGCTGAGCGTTGGTCCTACTATGATCGCGGTATTTTCCCCGTGCTTAGCAGTGTAATGTTTCAATATCAACATTGCTGTTCAATAAAAATACATGACATACGTGAACTGTCGCGACAATAGAAACACATTTTAAACACAATAAGAAATATTTTATTCTTATTAATTGATGTTTAACATAAAGTTATTAAATAATCTTTCTAAATTTCATAGCGTCATGAATAATGAACGTTCAACGTATATTTTTTATTAAATTATATCGAATGTAGGTTAGAAACAATGGATTATGTAATTTTACCGGTTTTCATGTGTATTTAACACACTCAGCAAGTGTCCCGATACTTACCATGCTCAGCGATGTAAAATTACGAAAAATTTTTTACTGTGTACCAGTAAATACATTCCTCTTATGGAAATTCAGAAATAGAATGGAAAGACATCAGTTGAATATGACAGTTAATTTTTATATCTTCTCATAGTGAAATATAATCAAACTTTGACAATTTCTACATAATAAAATAATTGTACTTTCAATGATCATATTTAATTCAAATTTTAGAGTGATATTACAGAATATTATTTTTTTCCGCATTTATAATAAGTGTTTCGCAAATAATAAGTAAATTTTCTTTTGAAATGTTTACTTTTTTAGGGTGAATTTCACTTCTCTCTAGACAGTTCGTAAATATAAATTCATAATTATAGACATAATAAAAAACTAGCTCGCCACAGCGGCCCAAAGGGCCGCTGTGGCTCGCACCTCGGTCCTTTCAGAGCTTCGCTTCGCTCAGCTCTGAAATGCCCTCGGGCCTTGCATCGCGAAGCGATGCAAGGCATGCAAAAAGCTCCGCTTCTTGCATATAAGGCACGACCGAAAACGCTTGCGCTTCGCGCTCGCTATTTGATATTTAAAGAATATTAAAACAAATCATTTACAAACGCAAAAGCCTTAAAAGTTCATCTTATTTCTTTTTTTCATTGTATTTTTTACCGCATCTTTCAACAGGAGGTTTGAATTTATTGTATTTATTTGAAAAAACAAATTTATAATTATTTAAATTTTTCTTGTGAATTAAGTTGATTGATTTCGAAAAAATTTATGTTATGTGAAAAAGACATATTTTCATTAATGTATACTTTTTAAAGTTTTGGATAGGATAATCTATCAAAAGTTATAAGAAAAAAAATAGTTCAGTAGCTTAAAAGTAAAGTTTTGTATTAAGTTTTTATTTGATCTGAATCATTCCAGTGGAGGATGATTTAAAACAATAATACAAATAAATATTGGCAGTTTAAAAAAAAATCGTTCGAGCGGTTTTGAAACAGTTATCCCTTTAGAGGTTAAAAAATGATTTTTTGGTGATTACTTGAAAAAAACGAATTTTGAAAAAAAGTATATTAAATAAAATTTATAGAAAAAAATAAGATGCATCTTTTTAATATGATATATATTTTTAAAAAAATAATATTTATCAAATTATCATTAAAAAGCCTCTGATTTCAACATTTTTCATGAACAATTTGAAAACTATTAACTTTAGAGAAAAATGTATAATATAAAAAAGATTTATTTTTTTATATTCTATAACTTTTATTCTATAACTTTTATTCTATATACTTTTTGAAAAAAAATCGTATTTTATAAGTTATTACCAAAAATCCATTTTTTTGACCATTTAAAAGGCGTCTATTTAAAAACGCTTCCAACGATTTTTTTCAAAATAGGAACGTTTACTTGTGTTATTATTTGAAATAATTCCCCGTTTGAATTATTCAGATCGGATAAAAACTCGTCGAGAAAATTCATAAACTTGATTTCTCACACACATACATCCATACATACATTTTAAGGAAGCCTCGTAATAGTCTTATTTTGCTATAAAAATAAGTTTTTTATCATAAAAAAACATATTTTAAAGGGTTACATTTTTTGCGATGTCGAAAATATAAGGCACTTCCGTATAGCGGTCGTGCCTAAAAAATTATTCATATTTTATATATTTTCCTATTTTTATAATTGACTATTAAAAAAAATTTAATATCGAACAAATAATTTTTTTAAAGTGTATTTCATAAAAATTATGTTCAAACGATATTAAAAAAAATATTTTTATATTATGTAATGATAATTTTTCAAATGAGAGAATTTGATGTATTTTAAAAATTAATATGTTTCTCTTATTAAAAATATTATTGCTTTGATGAAATGAATTTTAATATATTTAATCGTTAAGAATTTTTATATGAATGACAATTCATTTAAATACAAACACGTGTACAAATGAAAATGTAATTAAGGTAAATATAATTTTAATATATTAAAATGTAATTTTAATATATTTAATTGCTAACAATTTTTATATAGATGACAAATTATTTAAATACTAACACGTGTACAAATAAAAATGTAATTAAGGTTAAATGTATGTTATTTATAAAAAATTGTTAACAAGTAACTTTTTGAATAATATATTTTTATGAAAATTAATTTAAATACTTTATTCTCTGAATGATAACTGAATAAAATTTTAATTTAATAAATTAAGTCATACAATTATAAATATATAATATTTATATAACTGTTCATCAAATAAAATTATTATTTTTTTAATATATATATTAAAAAAATAATTATTACAATAGATTGTAGTTAATAAATAAAAATGATTATTTTAATAATCATAGCGTTGAAATTTATTTTGATGAAAATCTTATTTGATTGACATTCACAGTATTATTTTAACTATATTTGAAAGGTAACTTGTTATCAATGGAAAAATATTTATTTAAATTAATAATTTATTAATATCAAGAATTTTCTAAAAATTATAATATTTATGATATGCAAACCTTACTTGTGATACATACACTAATATTTGTATCTCATTAAAATTTTATATTAGATGCAAAAAGGATTGTTGAGTTATTGTAAATAGTTATTTTATTATTTTGAAACATTCAAATTTAAAATTAACCAAAAATGTGTATTTTAATCTTATGGTTTTTTAATTTAAATTTCGTATTTCATATATATAAAATACATTTGTAAAGATATTTTTATTAGAAATAAACACAGAATTTTTTTAAGCATGTTTCACGTAAAAATTAATTTCATAATTCAAATTTATGGTCATATATTAAGGTCTTGAAATGATAGTTGTTACTCAGTTTCCAGTTCTCAGTTTATTTATACCAAATATCGGACTATCTTTGTTTTTCTTATGGAAGTCGATTGAGAAATAGTAACTTGATGAAATAAATTATACGCTTTTTTACTTTAAGCACATGTGTACATACATTTCTATATTATGTTTTATTAAATTATTTTTTATTTTATTTAGTACTCAAAATTAACTTGAATTAATTAATTTTTATTTACTTAAAATTAGTCATTTATAAATAATAATATAATAAAAGAAAATTCAACCGAGCGACGTTAGGAGCAAAAAACTTCAATATAATTAATGCCTATCAACGTGAAACCCATTAAATTGTGTAATAATTTTCAACAGTTGATAAATATAATGTAAATCATATAGTATATATATATATATATATATATATATATATATATATATATATATATATCAATTTTAAATTACTAATAATTAATTTAAAACTCAAAAGTAACTATTTTAAAACGGAATATGGAAGATAAACATGTATCGTTTTATTCCTTAAATATCACGAATTAAAATATTAATTATTAGTAATTTGAAAGTGTTATATATTATGTAAATAATTCTATATTTAATAATTCTTAATTTTCGTAACAGGAAAAGTCGCCTGAAAAGAGATTAATAATTACATTTTCTGCGAAATATTGCCCTTGAATCGAGTAGGTGAAATATCAGTCTTTGTTCCAAAAAAAGACACTAAGCATCGCAAATTTACGCTCCTACTTCATAATATAATAGTACCAACATTGGTCCCTAAAATTCAAGCTATAGTGCTACTTGAAATTATATCGCCACTTTTTTTTAAGTACCTTAGTACATAAATTAGATATACTCGATTTAGAACCTATTTTAATAATACTTTCCTTTCTCCGTGCAGTTGTTAGTTCTAGTAAACGTCAAATACCGTGTTCGATTATTTCATGGTTCGTGATTGAAACACGTGATTAAAAAGAATGAATTCCTATTTTATTTTTTTATTGATTCTAATGCAATTGAGTAGAACAAATTCTCAATTCATCACGATATAATTTGTATTTAAACAATTCTTATGCACATTGTAACTTTAATTAATCTTTTTTATAAAAATAAAAAAATTTAATTTAGTACGAATCTAGAATATCAAAATTCATAAGTTGCGGCTATTTTATTTTAAAATCGTCTAATTTATATATAATAATATAATATATGAAAATTCAACTGAGCGACGTTAGGAGCGAGGTATTTTTTGCTAGTTAAAAATTAAAGTGAAATCAAAAAGTTTAAATGGAACCAAAAAATAAAAGTGCTAATTTAAATTTAACAGTTCATTTTTAATACTTAAATATTTAAACTAAAAATGTACTTGGAGTCTTATGCTAAGAATTGAAATCGATGATCCAATTATAATTAATAATTTAACTCAAATAATAATCTGAAAATGTTATGATTAGCGATCAAGTAAAAATTTGTGTGACCAATTAAAGTCAACTCTGTAAGTGATAACTTTAAGTTTAGAACATTAAAAGTTAAAGTTCAAAGTCAAATATGCAAGTAGAAGTTAAATGTTAATGTCAAATATATAAGTGAAATGAATATTATAATATATTATAAATATTAAAATTAAGTCAAAATAAAAATTAAGAGTGGAACCAAAAAACTAAAGTCAAAATTAATGTTGAAACATTATATAAATATTCAAAGTTGTAGCATAGCTAAAGGCTTATGGTGAAACGTAAAATGTCACTATAAAAAAGTGGATTTAAGTTTGATAATCAAACTTTGTGAATATAAAAATACAACGTTTAGAGTTCAAATTGAATATTTCAGTGAGCGGTTAATATATACACTAAAAATGATTAATTAAATTTTATAATTTTGAAAATTAAAGTTGCAAGTAAAAATTATAAGTTGATGTCAAATATCAATGTCAAATAATAAGTTAAAGTTAAAAATATTATTATAATTAGATGTCAGTAATAAAAAGTTAAAATCAAAACCAAAAGTTAAAGCGGAACCAAAAAATTAAACTAAAAATTCTGGTTGAAAAATTACATAAATATTTAAAGTTGATCTATAGCAAAAAACTTATGCTGAAGACTTAAATCTAACTATGAAAATGAAAATATAGCTTTCAATTTAATCGCTAATGTCAAAGTAAGATATTTGAAGTGGACGATTTAAATAAATACTGGATAAGTTAAACTTTATAATATTTAAAGTTGAAGTTGAATTTTAAAGTTTTAAGATGTGATTAAATGTCAAAGTCAAATTCAGTGAAATTAATATTATAACTTGATATTATAAATTAAAAGTTAATATCGAAACCAAAAGTTAAAGCGGAACCAAAAAATTTAAATTATATTGAATATTACTAAAATATTCAAAGTTGAATTTTAGATGAAGGCTTAGGCTCAAGACTAAAATTAAATGATCGGAAATTAATGTTTGATATTAAAACTTGAATGAGTTTAAAAATTTTATGCTTAAAGTAAAGATAAAAAATTTTAGTGAACGATTTAAGTCAACACTGAAGGTTATGAGTTAAAGTTTATGATTTTAAAAATCAAAGTTGAAAGTCAATGTTTAAAGTTGAGGTTGAATGTTAATATTAAATTTATAAACGGAAGTTAAAAAATAAAATCAGATATTGTAATCAGAAATTAAAAATGAAAGTGAAAACAAAAAGTTAAAGTAGATTTCAAAAATTAAAGTGATAATTTAAATCAAACACTACATAAATATTTAAACTAAAAATGTAACCGGAATATTGTGCTAATTAAATTTAAATAATAATATTGAAATGTAATGATTAGCGATCAAGTAAAATATTTGAGTAAACGGTTAAAGTATATTGTAGAAGTGATGAGTTCAAATTGGAAGTTAAAGTTGTGAGTTTATGTATAATGTTGAAGTCAAATATATAAGTGGAAGTTCGAAAATAATATTATAACTTTATGTCAAAAATATTAAAAATAAAGTCCCACCAAAAAGTTAAAGCCGAAAAAAAAAAATTAAAGTGAAAATTCTCGTTGGAACATGACATAAATATTAAAAGTTTATTTATAGAAATAAGTTTTTGCTGAAGACTAAAATGTAACGATAACAATGAAAATTAATGTTTAATAATCAAATCTAAATGTTTAATATAAATATTTCATAAAATTAATCAGCAATTAAAAATTATAGTCAAAACCAAATTTTAAAAAATGTCATTGCCAATTTGAATTAATTACTACATAAATATTTAAGTCTAAAATGCAACTGGAGCCTTATGTTAAAAACTGAAATTGATGATCAATAGCAATTTTATTTATAATTAAACTTAAATGGCAAAGTGAAAATTTAATAATTACCAGTAAAAAATTTAAGTTACCGATTAAAGTAAATTCTAAATGTGAAGACTTCAATTTTATGATTTAAAAAATAAAAACTGAAAATCAAAATTTTAAGTTGAGATGAAATGTTAAAGTCAACTATGTAAGTGGAATTAATATTATAACTCGATATCAGAAATATAAAATGAAAATCAAAAGAAAATGTTATAAAGGAACGAAAATGTGAATTAGTACATTTAATGTTTGAAGTTCAGATATAAAATTTGATGAAACAGTTAAAGTGAACACGGCAAGCGATGATTTAAAGTTTATAATATTAAAAATTAAGGTTGAAAACCAAATTTTCGAATTGAGGTTCAATGTGGTGCATTCAATGCATATGGTACATAACCTACAATATTTTTGGCGCCAAATTGACTATCTCTTAGGCGAATCTTTCAAGTGCGTCATTAGTAGCGCCATCTATGGGTTACCTTGTCTACTGTCTTATCTACTCTATGGATAAGTGACAGGTAATTACCACACTTAAGGCGCGTTTCCACCTGACCTTTTGATTTTATATATTTGACGCGCGAATTTTAAACAGCTTATTATGCTGCTTTTTTACTATATTACTTATTTCTTTTATTTTTAATTCTAAATGTGATATACCTGGGCGGAGAGTTTCACAGGCCAGTTTTTATCATTATTTTGTTTTGCTTTTAATATTATTTTTATTTCTCTGACGCTGCTCTTGCTACTATCTTTTATTACTTCTTCATTATATCATAAGTTCTGCTTCATCCTTGGTTCTCTCACTTCTCTTGACATTATACACAGCTTAAGCCATGTCACAAAATAACATCAAGGACTGTTGCGCCATCTGTGGTTTTCCCGCTGATAATATAAGAGGGTCGAAAAAATTAATACAGTGCTTTACATGCTGGCAGCGCTGCCATGTAGAATGTATGAAGCGCGTGCCTCATGATAATGGTAGTAACCCGAAATATAATTGTGAGAAATGTATAGCCGGCCGACTTATCGCTTCTCCCGCTGCCCCACTCACCGGCACTGGCGCTGGACCACGCAATGCCACTATGCAAGCAGCTTATATAGCCCGGCCTATCGTTGCTTCTACTCCATCTCGAGGATGCTCACCTGTCGCACCGATTACGAAAGCACAAGGACACTCTGTGATTAAGAAGAAGACTAATTCGCGCTGTTTGGCGGTGGTTGGAGGAGAACATAGCATAAGTATTAATTTAATTAATGAGAAATTTAGAGGTGGTACTGCATTGGTCACCCCGGATAACAATATTAGTAAGGTTAAAGATAGTGGTCTAAAGCAGAGTAATGATGGTGCTGATTCTCCCTCAGTACAGAAAGCTGTGTCTGCTTTGGAGAGCGCGCTATCTTGCAGGCTCGAGCTGATTCAAAATGATCTTAAACGACTTCCGGTTCTTGAGAGCCATATTATAAATACTGACAAGGGTCTGCAGGATATCGTGACTAAAATGGAGAGTCAAAATGAAATCATTAAGGATTTATATGCTGGACAGACGCAGCTGCTAGAGGAGAATCGTAAACTCAGGGGAATGATAGGTACTTTAGAGAGGGAGTTGTTGTCTGCTCTCAATGGAATGCATGAAAAGTTTTTCAAGTCTCTCATGACTAATTTTAAAAATATGCAAGAATTTTTAGGTAATGAATTCAATGGAGTGGACAGCAACTTTTCTCAACTTATGACCGGGTTGGCTGAGGTAGTGCAGACCGTTACTGATCTCACGGCCCAGGACGAACACTTAATCAACACCAACACCAACACTAACGCTGATATGCCTGTGAATTCGAATATAACACAATCATTAGAACGCACAGATAGTAGCTCTCATAACACAGTCACTGAAGCACCTGTTGATTCGAACGATATACAAATAGTAAAAACATATACAGATGGTAGCAGGGAGGCATCCTGTCATGCTGTGAAGAGGTGTGGTTCTGGGAATAGTGCCTTGGTGATGTCCAGCGGACTGGACTGCTCTGCGGCTAATGTTGGGCTGGAGGATTATGCTTGCGCTGTTCTGGGAACCATACTTCCGACTTTTGATCGTTCAAATATTGTATCTGTTACTGAAATCTCTAATTCTGGAAATAAAAATAAGGACAGGATGTCTGCTGGGCGTGAGATCGTTGGCAGTCCGAGTGTTGCGTTCTCATTGTTGGTTAGGCTTTCTGGAGATGACTTAGCGCAGAAGGTATTTATGGCTAGGCGTAGATTAACGGGTTTCTCGACAGCGGATCTGGATCCCTCCCTCCTCGGCAGTTCTTCTACCACCAAGCACCATTCACAAATATATATAAATGAGTATCTTGAAAAAGATAAATATATTAAATTTAAAAATCTTAAAAAGTATGCTAAAGGAAAAGGTTGCAAATTTCTTTGGCATAGAGGTGGTAAATTTATAATAAGGAGGGAGAGAGGGGAGAGAGTACACAGATTTGAAAGTGAACATGATTTAAATGAAATATTAGGTAAATCTAAATGTATTGTAAAGAAAAATGTTAACGTAACTGATATTGGGAAGCATGATGAATTTTTAACAAATAATGGATCTTCTGATAATGGTAAATTTCAACCTTACAATAGTGAGATGAGCTTGAATCAAGAATTAATTAAAAATCATGCAATATCGTTAGATAGAGCCTCTCCCCAATGACTGCGCTGGTCCTCTTCGGAGAGTCGAATAGGGAGGAGGGGTGAACTGCCCGCGTGCTTCCTGAATGTGACCTCTTTGAGGGCTCATATTGGGCAAGTGCGTGAACTTTTAGATGGTTATCATTCTTACGACATATTCAGAGTTGCTGAGACCTGGCTGGGTCCGTCTGTATCGGATAACGTCATTCGAGTCGGGGGGTACAAAGTGTTCAGACAGGACAGAAACTTTCGTGGTGGAGGAGTTGCCTTGTATATTAAAGATAATCTAAAATGCACTGTTTTGGCCACTTTGGAGACGCAAACTAGTAATAGTAGCGGTAAGCCGGAGGTGCCTGAATATATTTTCTGTTCTGTGCAAGTTGGTGACTCCGAGCCCGTGCTAGTCTCTGTTATTTATCGTCCTCCTGCTGTTTCGTTTATTAGAAACTCAAACTTGTTGAATGATTTAAGAAATTTTTGTTAAGACTATTCTCATAAAATTATAATCGGGGACTTGAATGCCGATCTCCTTAAAGAGAGCAGTAATGCCAGGTTTCTTAGTAAGCTGTCGGCTGAGCTTTCGTTACAGTTGGTCCAGCACGGTGCTACGCACCATACTCCGACGTCTCACACGTGGATTGACCTGATCTTTGTTGATGACAATGACGTGGTGCTTGATGCACGGCACCTACCGGCGAGCTTTCACAGTCGGCACAATTTGATTGACGTCTGTTTGCCTTGCAATACTATAACTTTAGATCAAAAACCCATCATGTATAGAAACTATAAAAATACTTCCCTGATTTCTCCCAACTGCATTGGGAGAAAAACTTGCCGGCTGTGATTGGTCAACGCTTATGACTGACACTGTTTACCCTGAGTCTGCACTTGGTCGCCTCTGTGACAATCTCACTACTGCAATTGAGAATTTGGCGCCGTTGAAAGCGCTCAAGCCTAATAAGAATAAGTTTCCATGGATAGATGAAGAATTGTCACAGATGCAGCGTAAGAGAGATGCTACATATCGTAGATACAAACGGACAAAGGACGGGCAGTATCTCCTTGAATTTCTGCAGCAGCGTAGGGTGGTAGACGAATGCACTGCGGGTGGTAATGTCTGGAAGGAGTTGAGAGACCTGGGACTGCTATCCGGACCTCAAGGGGATTTGAATGGATTCACTCCGGATGAGCTCAATGCGCACTTTGCTGGGGTGTCAGTCTCGCCGCAGGAGGATAGTGAAGAGCGATTGAGAATTCTTTCTCAATGCAATGAAAGTGGGTTTGCCTTTAAACCAATTAATTTTAATGATGTTGTTCTTGCAATTTCACATTTTTCCTCACAGGCTTGTGGTGAGGATGGCATTCCGCAAAGCGTGATAGTTAAAGCTTTACCATTTATTGGTGAATATCTTGTGACTCTGTTCAACCCCACTTTTGCACGGAGGGTCTTCCCTTGCCGCTGGAAGCAAGCTTGTATTATACCATTAAAAAAGTGTGCTGCACCTAGGCAGCCAAAAGATTTTAGGCCTATAGCCATCTTATGTTTTCTTTCAAAGGTTCTTGAGAAGATCGCCCATGACCAACTGCAGGAGTACATTACATCCAAAAAATTGCTCGATCCTATGCAGATGGGCTTCAGGAAAAACCATTCTACGCAGACTGCTGTACTTAAGCTTACAGACGATATAAGGTCAGGTCTAGACAGGAAACTTGTCACGTTACTACTACTTTTTGACTTTGGTAAGGCATTAGACACGATCTCTCCCTCCAAACTTCTTGCGAGGCTTAGATCGATGGGGTTCTCCAGGGCTGCACTCGAATGGATTAGCACCTATTCATCAGGTAGGAAACACATGGTTTCCACGCATTTAAAGGAGGAATCGAATTGGCTAACAACCAATCTAGGAGTACCTCAGGGTTCTGTGCTGGGGCCTCTGTTGTTTTGCCTTTACATAAATGACGTACGTGACGCACTGGACTCTGGTTGCGTCGAGCATCTGCTATATGCAGATGATCTTCAAATTTACACACAGGTCCCTTATGATGATGTGGATGAGGGGATTCGTATTTTACAGAGGTCGGCCAGGGCGGTGTCGGGGTGGGCCGCTGGTGTTTCTCTGACTTTGAATGCTAGTAAAACAAAGGCGATCGTTTTTGGAAGTAATCGTTTTATTAAAAATTTTCATTTGGGTGAGCCAAGGACGATTGACCTGGTGAGCGGTATCGGTATTCCTTTCTCTGAAACCGTTACGAGCCTTGGTGTTGTACTCGACTCTAAACTGTCTTGGGAACCGCACATTGATATATTGACTTAAAAATTCAATAGAGTGATTTACAGCCTGCGGTTTTTCCGTCGTTACACCACTGAGGCTCTGCGTAAGCAGCTCGCAGCCACCATGCTGTTCCCACATCTTGATTACTGCTCAGTGGTTTTGCTCGATGCTTCACAGGAGTTACGAAGACGACTACAGACAATGCAAAATTCGTGTGTGAGATATGTATGAGGCGTGAGAATGGGTGATTACATCTCTCCCCATAGACAAGCTTTGGGTTGGCTGCGTACTGATTCGAAGAGACAGTATTTTATGGCTGTACTTATGCACAAAATCGTACGTATGAATACTCCTGAATATCTAGTGGGTCTCTTCACTAGATATATACCCAGAGCAACCACTAGGGGTGAGATTAAAGATCTTGCGGTGCCCTTCATGCGCACTGAGACTGGAAGAAATTCCTTTCAAGTTCAAAATGCGCATTTTTGGAACTTCCTACCCACTGATATTTAAAATCTTCCATCATTCAGCAGGTTTAAAGCCGCTCTGAGGAGGTATTTACTCGACCTCGATTAAACAGTATTATTTTTGGACTATATCATATGTGTTAATTTATTATGTGATGTACCTTTTATAGATTTAAGGCATGATTGTATTTATTGGCGTGATTGTAGAATGTGTGTGCATAGATAAAGTGAATGATTATATTTTTATCAGCTTTACTTGTATATTAACTGTATACTGCTGATATTTCGACTGCGCTCTTTACACGCTTGTTTTTATGTAATTCTTTTGACTGATAGATATTTGAGACTGATTTTTAATTATATTATTTATACTCTACGTGTATTTATTTGTATTATCTGTGATATCACTTTTATTTAATTTATTGACTTACTATTACAGTATTATTATTTATATTGTGTTTTATGACTGTGATATCATACTGTACTATTTTAATTTTATATTTACAAGGTTATTTCAAGTATTTTATGTATTATAACTTTATTTGTAATTTTCACACACTCTTTTTGTAATTATAATACAAAATAAAACAATATCTAATCTAATCTAATGTAAAAATTTTATTTAAAAATGTAATTTAAAAGATAATAAATTTTTGAGAAAAAATTCCAGGTTTGTAAAAGCTTTTGATTGAATAATTTTGAACTTCAGGAATTTTTCATGAATTAATGAGAGAAATTGATAGAAGAATACGAAATTATTGGGATTGGCAAAAAATCGTGCCTGAATTTTTACTTTCTCATAAAGAAAGCATTGGACCCATAAAAAATGTTTTTCTACTTTTTCATTAATTTGTTCATAATTTTACTCAGGAAGTCGAAAAAAGTAGTCTCCAGAAAATATCTGTATGTGTGAGTGCATGTGTGTTTGTGTGTGGGTGTGGGTGTGGGTGTGGGTGCATGTGTGGGCGCGTGTGCGTGCGTGTGGGTGTGGGTGTGTAGGTGTGTGTGTGTGTGTGTGTGTGTGTGTGGGTGTGTGTGTGTGTGTGTGTCTGTGCGCGCGTGAATTCAGTACTCCAATTAGATCTCGATAACTACTCGATGGATTTGCTTCAAATTTCGTATACAATTTATTTTTTTGTCTAACTCGGCGGGAAGCTATTGAAAATTAATTTTTTTAACGTAGTTTTTTTAGAGCCATTTAAAAAACTTTTATTTAATTTTGATTTTTCAATTTTTTTTGTATTTCACGTAAACTACTCGAAGAATTCGCTTAAAAATTTGTATGGAAACTATTTTCGACTAACAAAAAAAGAAAAACCTTTGGAAACTGATTTTCTTAGCGCACTTATAATTTTAGAGCATTTCAAAAATTTGTTTTAAATTCTTATTTTTTTTTTATTTTACGAAAACCATTCGATACATTTGCTTCAAAATTTGTATGCAAGTTATTCGCTACTGTCTCAAGAAAACAAGCTTTGGTAAACTAATTTTCTCAGAGCAGTTTTAATTTTAGAGCATTTTTAAAATTTTGTAAAAAGTTTTTGTTTTTCATTCATCTTCTATTTTGCGTAAACCATACTATAAATTTTCTCAAAAATTTTTATACAATCAATTCGCTATTGTCTGAAGAAAATAAGCTTTTAAAAACTAATTTTCTTAGTGTGGTTATAATTTTAGAAAATTTTAAAGATTTTTTTAAAAATTTCGATTTTTAATTTCTTATTTTTTTTATTTTACGTAAAGTACTCGATAGATTTTTCTAAAATTTGCAGGAAAATCATTTACAACTGCCGAAAGAAGGGAAATTTTCAAAAATTGATTTTCATAGGGTAGTTTTAATTTTAGAGCATTTTCAAAATTTTGAAAAAGAAATTTTGAAAAAAAAATGTTATTTATTTAGCCAATTAGATCTCGAAAATTACTCGATGGATTTGCTTCAAATTTCACATACTATCTATGATTTTGTATAAGTAGACGGGAAGCTATTGAAAATTGGTATTCATAGAGTAGTTTTTTTTATAGAGCCATATATATGAACTGTATTTATATATAAATATGATTGCATAATAAAGATTAGAAATTTTGTTGTCATCATTCTTTTTATTACTACATTATATCTTTTTTTTAATAGAACAAATTTTTTTGTATTACTTGATGATTTAAAATAAATTATAAATGTTGAAAAAGTAAACAGCTAGCATATATGTTCGAAATTTATAAAGTAAAATATGAGTAAATGTTAATGTTAGACAATTTTTTAATATTAAAATCACATTTAAATAAATATCAAAAAATTAATGAAGCTCAAAGAGCTCTATGAGAAAGCATTCCGCCAAAGCACTGAACAGCGTTTTTTTTTCTTTATTTTGTTTCTTGTAAAAAATTTTTTGTTATTTTAATACACGAAAGTGTTTCAGATGAGATACAAATTATTTTGTGTAAATATTTAAATATAATTTTAGTATAAATTGTAAAATTCAAAGTTCAACACAATTTATGAACAATACCCAATTTTGAATAATAAAATGTGTAATTCTCAATTATAAGACAGAGGTCGTCAGTGGCTCAGTCAGTAGAGCAATGGATTCATAATCTCGAGGTTCTTATTTTTTTTAATTTTTCGTAAAGTACTCGATAGATTTGTTCTAAAATTTTCAGGGAAGTTATTTGTGACTGCTGAAAGAAGGGAAATTTTCAAAAACTCATTTTTTTAGCGTAGTTTTAATTTTAGAGCATTTTAAAAATTTTTCAAAATAAATTTTGAAAAGAAAATGTTTTTTATTCAGCCAATTAGATCTCGAAAATTACTCGATGGATTTTCTTCAAATTTTGCGTACTATCTATTATTTTGTCTTTCTAGGCGGGAAGCTATTGAAAATTGGTTTTCATACTGTAGTTTTTTTTAAGCCATTTTGAGAATTAAAAAAAAATTTTTTTCCAATAAATTTTTGATTTTTCATTTTTTTTTATTTTACGAAAATTATTTGATAGATTTTCTCCAAAACTTGTATGCAAGTTATTTGCTATTGTTTGAAGAAAAAAAGCTTTTGAAAACTTTTTTTCTTAGTGCAATTTTACTTCTGGATCATTTTGAAAATATTGAAAAATATTCATTTTTTTGTTATTTTACGTAAAATACTCGATGCAATTGCTCTAAAATTTGTATGCAAGTTATTCGTTATTGTTTGTATAAAAGTAGCTTTGGAAAATTAGTTTTCTTAGGGCAGTTTTAATTTTAGAGCATCACTAAATCGTATAATGCATATGACAAAAGTGAGGAAGGATAAAATTCATTACAATTCAAGTTTGATGTATAAAAAACATTAGACTGGATTTTTTTATTACGATTGATACCGAAGTTTTGCCAACTCTTTATTTCAAATTTTGTTAAATATTGTTAGATATCCCAATTATATAAAAGTAATAGAGTTACAGACCAAATGATGAGGTATTGTTATTTATATCTTTCATTTATAATTTATAATAGAGTTTAATTAATGAATAATGCATGGTATTTTAAAGTTCATTGTTGAAGTTATAACTTATTTTGAGGTTGTGAATGCTTATTGATTCAGTATATTTATAATTCGGCTTTTAAAATTAAAATCTATTAAAATTGTAAGCTCGTAAAAATTCAATATGTCAACAAAACACACTCTAAGGGCTAAAAATTACAATGCCGATGCCTTTTAATTACTGAATCTTATCTCGAAGAACCTATGTAACAAAGTCGTATCTTATAAAAAATTATAGACAATCGTAACTAAACTTTTAGAGTAAGATGATCGCATCATTACAGTGGATTCGACATAATTATAACTTAAACCTCTCTGCATCAAGATGCATATAGACAGAATGTCTGTATGTATATGTGTGTGTGTGTGTTTGTGATGTTTCTTTTTTTATTTTTCTTAAGTTTCCGTAAAGTACTCGATAGATTTGTTCTAATATTGGCAGGAAAATTATTTCCAACTGCCAAAAAAAGGGAAATTTTTAAAAATTTATTTTCTTAGCATACTTTTAATTTTAAAGCATTTTGAAAATTTAGAAAAAATTTAATTTTTTCATTTTTTATCTATTTTACGTAAACTATTCAATAAATTTACTCTAAAATTAGTGTAAAAGTTAATTGCTACTATCTTTATAAAACAATCTTTTAAAAGATAATTTTCTTAGCGTAGCTCTTTGATTACTTTTTTTTATTTCTGATTTAACGCTTTCACTAACTCTTTTCTTACTTCCTCACTTCCTCTCTGTCCTTCTATCTCAGATTGATCATCATATTTCCATCCATTCCAGTCTCTCCCTTCCTATTTCCTAATCACTCTCTCACACACTAATTTTTCTTGAATAGAAATTGTTTTTTACATTGAAATCACAATTTAAAAAATAAAATGAAATTACTCTAACTCAATGAGCTCTATGAGAAAGCATTGCGCCAAAGCACTTGGCAGCGCTTTTTATTTTATTATACATAAATTATTTGATTAATTTACTTTGAAATTCACATGAGAATTATTTGCATCTGTCAAAAGCAGGATGACTTTTAAAAACCGATTTTCTTAGCATAATTATAATTATAAAAAATTGTATTTTTTCATTTTTCATCTATTTTACGTAAACTAATTGATAAATTTGCTGTAAAATTTGTATACAAATTATTTGCTATTGTCGTTATAAAACAAGCTTTTAAAAAATAATTTTCTTAGTGTAGCTTTTTGATCAATTCTTCTGATTTCTGATTCAACGCTTTCATTTACTCTTTTCTTAGGTCCTCACTTCCTCTCTGTCTTTCTATCTTAGATTGATCCTCATTTTTACCCTATTTCTATCCATCTTGGACTCTCTTTTCCTATTTCCTAATCACTCTCTCACACTTACTAATTTTTCTTGAATAGAAATTATGTTTTATATATTGAAATCACATTTAAAAAAATTAAATCAAACAACTCTAACTCAATGAGCTCTATGATAAAGCATTGCGTCAAAGCACTTGGCAGCGTTTTTTTATTAAATTACTCGATAGATTCGATTCAGAATTTGTATACAAGTTATTCGCTATTGTCCAAAGAAAACAAAGTTTTGAAAACTAATTGTCTTAGCACAGTTTTAATTTTAAAACATTTTAAAAATTTTAAAAAAATTATAATTTTGTCATTTTTTTTCTATTTTACGTAAACTACTCGATAGATTTGCTCTAAAATTGGTGTACAAGTTATTCGCTACTGCCTTTATAAAACAAGCTTTTGAAAAATTATTTTCTTAGCGTAGTTTTTCTATCACTTTTTCTGATTTCTGTTATAACGCTCTTACTAATTCTTATCTTTCTTTCTCACTCTCTCTGTTTCCTTCTATCTCATCCTAGTACTCATTTTTACTCTGATACTCCTATTTTGTAATCACTCTCTCACACTTACTCTCATTCTTTCTTTCCCTTTTTAATTTTTCTCGAATAAAAATAATGTTTTTTACATTGAAATCACATTTTTAAAAATAAAATAAAATTACTCTAACTCAATGAGCTCTATGAGAAAGCATTATGCCAAACCCACACAGCATGAAAGAATTTTGAAATAATTTCATGAAAAATTTCAAGAAATAATACGTGGAAATGATTTAAAAAGAACTTGAAAAGATAACCGTATTCTTTTAGAAAGAATTTATAAAATAATACACAGAAAGATTACAAAATCATTACAAAAATAATACCAAAAAAAAATCTAAAGTTAAGATATGAATTATTACATGAATCCTTACTGAAAAGACTTTGAAAGAATTTTTTGAAATGAAACAAGAATCAATTCAGAAATCTTCCGACGATTTCAAACATAAAATAATTTAGAAACATTTTCGGGATGATCTAAAGTATTCTTTCACCAAATCATTTCAAGATACTTTCAAAAAGCATTCATGTAATAACTCATGCAATGTTTTAGTAAAATCGCACGAAATCTTACATGAATCAATTTTGAAATATTTCATGAAATAACTTATGATCAGAATAAAAGTTATTACACGAATCCTTACTGAAAGGACTTTGAAAAGACTTCTTGAAAGGGAACAAAAAACAACATAGAAATCTTCCGACAATTCCAATCATAAAATAATTTAGAAACATTTTCGGGATGATCTAAAGTAGTCTTTCACTAAATCATTTCAAGATTCTTTCAAAAAGCTTTCATGTGATTACTCGTGCAATGTTTTAGGAAAGTCGCATGAAATCTTACATGAATCAATTTTGAAATATTTCATGAAATAACTTATGATGGAAATAAAAGTTATTACACGAATCCTTACTGAAAGGACTTTAAAAAGACTTCTTGAAAGGGAACAAAAAACAACAAAGAAATCTACCGACAATCCTAATCATAGAATCATTTAAAAAAATTTTGTAGATTATCTAAAGTATTGTTTTACAAAATCATTTCTAGGTTCTTTCAAAAAGCTTTATTTCAAAAATAATTTTGCTGGACTCTCACAAAATATTCCCTCATAGCATGAATCAATCTTGAAAAAATTTCATGAAATAATACGTTAAAATCATTTAAAAAGAACCTTAAAAGATAATGAGATTATTTTAAAAAGAATCTATAAAATAATACATAAAAACATCATAGATTGATTACAAAATAATTTCTTTGAAAAAACTGGTGTGGCAGTGTTTGGGACTGGCCGACAGAAGTGAAACTTCTTTACGAAATAATAGAACTCTTAAATGTTTATTTACACTACCCTCCAGTCACATTTGCCCACCCTACATAAAAATCGATAAAACTTTAAAGTTTTGTGGCTCAGTGAAAAATAGTCGTAATTAAAAAATTCCGACTGGGTTTTAAAAAGGGTTTAAAAACCTCTAATTTAAGCCGAGTTGAGCAAAAAAAAATCAAAAAATGCATGCCTTATGCGTAAAAAACTAACTAAAAAATATTCAATTTTTTTTGCCCCTATTCAAATGCCTGCCATTTTTGCGGAAATTATCGAATCATAGAAAAAGAAAATGAAGGTAAAACCTAGAGGAGTCACCTTCAAAATGAGCTATAGAAAGCTCATTTACGATCAATTTTACGGTAGTTATGGTCATTTTTTATGAAAAAAACGATTTTTTTAAATAGCTATTATCTCAAAAAATACGCATGATATAAAAAAATTTTTAATAAAAAAATCGTTTATTTTTGAGTCAAAAAAATAAATATTCAGGTAAAACTGAGAATCAGTAAAAAAAAGATTTTATTCATTTTTGATCCCATTGAAAAAAAATCCATTCATTCAATATTTATATTTTAATGAATTTAAAAGAAAACTTTTCCTTCCGGATTTCAGTTAAATCTAGATATTTATATTTTTGACTCAAAAATAAACGATTTTTTTATTAAAAATTTTTTTATATCATGCGTATTTTTTGAGATAATAGCTATTTAAAAAAATCGTTTTTTTCATAAAAAATGACCATAACTACCGTAAAATTGATCATAAATGAGCTTTCTATAGCTCATTTTGAAGGTGACTCCTCTAGGTTTTACCTTCATTTTCTTTTTCTATGATTCGATAATTTCCGCAAAAATGGCAGGCATTTGAATAGGGGCAAAAAAAATTGAATATTTTTTAGTTAGTTTTTTACGCATAAGGCATGCATTTTTTGATTTTTTTTTGCTCAACTCGGCTTAAATTAGAGGTTTTTAAACCCTTTTTAAAACCCAGTCGGAATTTTTTAATTACGACTATTTTTCACTGAGCCACAAAACTTTAAAGTTTTATCGATTTTTATGTAGGGTGGGCAAATGTGGCTGGAGGGTTGTGTAAGTTCTATTACTGTTTTATTTAATTTTAAAATAATTTTTAAACTTAATAATTATAAAATGAAATAAAATTAAATTAAAATAATTTAATTTATTTAAGGAATGAATTTTTTTTAATTTTCAATGAGATGGTGTATAAAATTTTTGTTAATAATATTTATTTTACAAAAATACAATTTAAAAAATGAAGGGAAGAGAAGGGTTCACCATAAAACATTATAGAGAAAAAAAGAAAAAGAGAAAACGAGTGCTATTGCTTTCTTTATTTATTCAGATCAAATTCAGATATTTGTATTGCATATATAGTATACATGCATACATATTCTATATCTGTGCGTTTCACATCAAGTCAGTCCCGCGAATATTTCTTTATACGTATTTAGTACCTTGATTTACATATAGGAGGCGCGGACGCTCCTTCTATATATATGTACACTTCCGTTTCATTAGTTCCGTTGCATGTACCGTCATGAAACCAATTCACTCCCGTACAATTTTTTTATATGGCTCTTATGGGAAGTGTATACCGTCGGTAAAGAAGTTTTACTTCAAAAAACAAATTTCATGATATGAAATATTACATGGAACGTTGCTGAAAAGACTTTGAAAGAACTTTTTGTAAGAAAACAAGAAACATTACATAAATCTTCTTACGACTTCAATCATAGAATAATTTATATATATATATATTTTCGAGATAATTATTTTAAAAAATCATTTCAAGGTTCTTTCGGAAAGCTTTTATGCAATATTTCATAAAAACTTTTGGTAATAAAAATAAAATTATTCGTTTAAAATTAAAATTATAATATTAAAACTAAAAATTCAAATCTTGAACTTGGAGACAGAACAATTTACTCATCTAATCCCACAGCTTGAATGAATCTTGAAATAATATTAAGAAATATTTTATAAAATAATGCATTGAAATAATTAAAAAAAAAAAAAACTTTAAAATAAACCAAACTTATTTCCAAAACAGTTTATAAAATAATATATAAAAAAATTAATAATGACTCCACAAATATTATGAAAAAAAAACAAAGTCAGAACATGAAATATTACATGGATCCATGCTGAAAAGACTTTGAAAGGACTTTTTGAAAGAAAACGTGAAACATAACAGAATCATTTCAAAATATTTTCAGGATTAGTTTATATTTTATCCACTTGATGGCGGTTGTCGAATTTTATGTTCTTTACTTTTCTCTTAGCGCTTACTTTCTTACTCTCACAAGCGGTGAGAGTGCTTCCCGTTTCATATATAAGAAAAATAAGGATCTAAAATAGCAACTAAATTGTTATGCGTGGGAATGTCTCTGTTATAATAACTGCGTTTTCAATAACTGTGTAACCATTATTTAAAATTCTATAAATAATTATATCATTATATCCATTATATATATACACGTTTTAATTCTAAATTGTTTCTTAAATAATACATGAAAGAATAAAGTATATACAGAACCCTTTCAACAGAAGATGTATGAAAAGATTTATAAGTTATCACCAAAAGAATTCACGATCCCTTTCAAAATTTTTCCATTGAAAGGATTCTGTAATAATTCTATGTCCAAGGTATATTCCTTTTAGAAATAATACAATGATATATTTTAGAAATAATTCATATCATTCTTGCAGAATCCTTTCAACGAAAGATGTTTGAGAAGATTTATGAATTATTACCAAAAGAATTCATGAATCCTTATAGAATTCTTCCATTGAAAGGAGTTTGTAATATTGTGTGAATTCTTTATAAAAGATTTTATTGTATTATTTTTAGAAGAATAATACCCCGGACATAGAATTATTTCAGAATCCTTACAATGAAACATTCCATACATGTATCCTTTCAGAATCCTTTCAGAATTAATTCATGCTGTATGGTAAAGTACTTGGCAGCGTTTTTCTAAACGTTATGAACAATTATTTTTATTTCCATTTTTATTTCGATAATAGCTGTTTTTGTAACCTTACACTAAAATATTTTTGCACTTGTGATACTGAAGCATTTTTTAAAATAATATAAATATATAAAAGAGCTTTGAGTTTTAAATCATTTGGCAAGATGCTTTTGGTTTGCCAGTAAGAAATAATGATTTTTACTATAAGAGGCTCATCAACCAGACTAAATTCAGAGCCTTATAACTCAGAGTCTCTACAAAGTACGCTTAGTTAAAAAATTCGATTAGATTATTCTTCCAAAGTAAAATAGATTTCCTTTATTTAGATTGTAGTTACAGAAAAAGTTTATTTGTAAAAAAAAGAAAGTTTGTGAATAATTTAATTTTTTTAAGAAATGAGTAAAACTTTTCTTCGTATTAAAATGTTTTTTGATAAAGTCACATTTAAAGACCCAAATACAATGCACTCTCCTTGTTAGTTATATAACTATGGTCAATGATTTTAATAAAACAAGAACAAAACCGCTGGCAAGTGCTTTGGCGCAATGCTTTCTCATAGAGCTATTTGAGCTAAAGTATTTTGATTTTATTTTTTAAAATACGATTTCAATGTAAAAAACATAATTTTTATTCAAGAAAAATTATTGAGTGTGAGGGAGTTATTAGGAAATAGGAAGGGAGAGACTGGAATGGATGGAAATAGGGTAAAATGATGATCAATCGGAGATAGAAGGACAGAGAGGAAGTGAGGAAGTAAGAAAAGAGTTAGTGAAAGCGTTAAATCAGAAATAAAAATAAGAAATCAAAGAGCTACGCTAAGAAAATTATCTTTTAAAAGAATGTTTTATAAAGATAATAGCAAATAACTTGTATACAAATTTTAGAGCAAATCTATCAAGTAGTTTACGTAAAATGAAAAAAAAAGTATAAAATGAAATATTTTTTTTTTAAATTTCCTAAAATTAAAACTACGCGAAGAAAATCGGTTTTTAAAAGTTATATTCCTTCAGACAGATGCTAATAATTTTCATGCAAATTTGAAAGCAAATTCATTAAGTAATTTACGTAAAATAAAAGAAAAAAATAAAAAAATCAAAATTTTTTTTCAATTTCTCAAATGGTTATAGAATTAAAACTATACTAAGAAAACCAATTTTCAATAGCTTCCCGCCTACTTAGACATAAAAATTAATAGTATGCAAAATTTTAAGCAAATCCATCGAGTAATTTTCGAGACATGATTGGCTCAATAAATACAATTTTCTTTTCAAAATTTTCAAAATGCTCAAAAATTAAAACTACGCTAGGAAAATAAGTTTTCAAAAATTTCCCTTCTTTTGGCAATCGCAAATAATATCCTTGCAAATTTTTTAACAAACGTATCGAGTATTTTACGTAAAATAGAAAAAGAAGAATCGAAATTATTCTCAAAATCTTTCAAATTCTCTAAAATCGTAACCAAGTTAAGAAAATTAGTTTTCAAAAGCTTGTTTTCTTTAGATAATAGCGAGTTGATTGTATAGAAATTTTGGAGAATATTTATCATATGCTTAAGGCAAAATAAAAGATAAATGAAAAATGAACATTTTTTTGAAAATTTTAAAAATGCTCTATAAAACTACACTAAGAAAATGAATTTTCAAAAGTTTTTCTTTTTCTGGCAATCGCAAAAAATTTCCATGCAAAATTTTAGGCAAATTCATCGAACAGTTTACGTAAAATACAAAAAAAAACGAAAAATCAAAAAAATTTTTTTTTAAATGGATTCAAACAAAGAAAGTACGCTAAGAAAACAGTTTTTAATAGCTACCCCCCCCCTTCTTTAGAAAAAAAAAATAAATTTTATGCAAAATTGGAAGCAAATCCACCGAGTAGTTTTCGAGATAAAATTGGCATAACGAGCACATACACTCACACACACACATACATACAGACATTTTCTGGAAAGCATTTTTTCTGAACCCCTGAGTCCAAATATGTACCAATTAATGAAAAAATTAAAAAAAAAATTTTTGTCGATCTAAGAGAAAGCAATAGAAAATATTGCTTTTCTATGAGAAAGCAATAGAAAATATTTTTTACAGTTAATTCTATACAAAATTATTCTGAAATTAGAATTATTCATGACCTTGTCCATGACCATAACAGAATTTTCATGGAGTTATAAATAATTTTAAACTTTTAGGGAATTCCTCACATATTGATATTTTTTTGACTCTCACAATCTAAATACATAAAAATATATAACAATTGAAAAACATAAATTTTTTTATGAATTTTCTTTGAAGAATGAAAAAATAATTGCAAATAATAGAAGTTAATAACATATTATAAAAGATGTTATAAATAAATAACACTTTCAATGCATGTTATGTGAAAATTATGAAACTAGCAGGAGCGAATCAAAAAAATATTAATCAAATGTAATTTTTATTACAAATTTTCACAATTTAATATATATATATATATATATATATATATATCCTTCCTTAAAAAAAAAGATACATTTGGCGAGTCCTCGTTTTATAATTGATTTGATTGGATGTCTCTGATCACGTGATGTATAAATGTTGTGTAGAACCTAGGATTGTGTTTTAATTTAAAACGAGAAAATCTCAACGTCCATATTTATCATAGTTCATGACTGATGCGCGTAACTATGTTTAAAGCGCTACCGCGCGCGCCTAACCTATTCGTCCCGAAATTATTTACGTGTGTCATTGCCTAAAGAAAAAAATACATCGTACGCCATTGCAGAGATTAAAATCCTTTTTATTTGGCTATTAATATAATAATTTTAAATAATTTTGGTGTTGTCGATGTTTGTTGCAAGCTGCGAGCAAGAAGAGAGAAGTAGATGAGCGCGCCGCGCGCTAATCGTCGTGTTCTCTCGACCGATTGATTTTCAAGCGTGACAACTTTTCTGCAAAGGATTTAAACGATTTTGTGCAACAGTTTTTTTAGACTAATCAAAGTAAATGTAAGTTAATATTTCAAGTTAATAACCTAGAATGAAATTTATCTGTTAATTAAAACCTTCATTGTGATAATGTAATTTTCTATTGCACATTTTTGTTTATTTTAAATTAAAAAACTATTATTTCAAATATTTAAATTATTGAGTAACACTTAATGAAAAGCATCATTGTTTTGTAGGAAAGTGTTTTGCAAAAATATGGAATTAATAAAACTAGGTGGGATTCTATATTTCCTGGACCATCACCTGATTTCACGACAAACCAGACCCTTTGAAAAAAGTTAATGGAAGTGGAATAATCGATAAAAAATATAAAAAATCTAGGTATGTACTTTAAAAATTTTTTATATAGTAAATTTTTTTTATTTAATTATAACCTGATGTTGAGATTAACAATAATGTGTGCATTAATTGGCATTTGTATTATTAATAATAATTATAATAAATTATAAAATCTTAAAATATTTTTTATTTTTATTTGACTACGATATTGAATTTGATAATTTTATATGATAATTTTGTTAGAGTTAATGGTAAATGTAAAGAAGAATTAAAAGCAAAAGCTTTGGAAGAAAAAGCAAAACGGAAAGAAGAGCTCTAAGAAATAAAAGAACGCAAAAAAGAAGAAAAAATAAAACAGGCTGCTTTAACTGCTTTTCTTAAAAAGTGGAATAAGTCTCGTAAAGATTTAGAATGTGAAGATCTTAAACCTCCGCCAGCAGCAGTTCCATTCAAATCTACTTTCCTCAATGAAAACTTTGGCAAATTTGCAATGATTTTAGAATTTTTACAATTTTTCCATGATGAAATTGAAATTAAAACTTGGTTTTCAAATGGTTTGTCTTGAATCTTTAGAAAAAGCTATGACAGAAAAGGAGGTTACAGATCTATAAAATGATTTAATTTAACTACTTCTCGCCAATATTTTCAAATATTAAGCTGAAAAAGAAGATGAAATTCACGCAGGTGTATCTGAAACAGCTTGTGATAATATTGCTGATCAAAAAGCATCATCTATGGCAGAAGCTGTAAAGTTAGCAACAATGGCATCAACTTGGTGTCAAACTCATCAAGGATGTCAATTATCAGAACTTGCATTAGATTACTATTCAATGAGTGAAATATTGCGGCAACATCTTTTAAGTTTTGGAGGACGTATAAGTGAAGTAGCTTTTAAGTGCAGATATTCTGAAAGAGGTAAACCCTTTTTAAATAAACATTAAAATTAATAGCTTTTCATTTACTATGATAAATAAAAAAATAATTTTTTACAGGTGGATATACAAATTAAGATGATCCTGCTCTTTTACTTAGGATAGAAAAACCACGTATTTTACGAGCACTTAGTCATCGTAATATGTGTGAATTTGACCTTGAAGATCGATTAACTGTAATAATTTGTTTGATGAACCAATTACTAACATTTGCTTCTATTCGTGATATTACTGATGAAAGATATGAAAAACTTTTCCAATTATATGATTATTATATTATAATTTTTTGTTTTTTATTGCTTAAAATAATTTTAATTATTGTTGAAGACTTACCTATTTATAATGTATTATTTATAGTAAAAAAAGTCATTATAAAATCTAATATATAATATGATTGAGTAAAAAACATGATATTGAAATTTGCATCATTGAGATGCAACGAAATTGACATTTACTGCATTTTATATTTTATATGTAACAATAAATTGAATTTTCACATTAAGAAATCATAGAATGACCTTACACAAACACTTCGACAATTCCAGCTAAATATAAAAATTCAGAAAATATTTTCGTTGCATCGCAACAATGCAAATTTCAACATTGTTAATAAACATGTAATATGGAAATTATATTTTTGTAATTTATAAAAGGAAATAAAATGTATTGGGAATAAGTAAAGTAAAAATTATATGAAAAGATATTTATTGTAATATATATAATAAATTGTAAAAATTACATTGTCACATTGAAATAATTAATTTCTTATTCACAAATATCATGTGAATTAGAATAATTCAAAAAGTGTTTTAGTAATAAAAGTTTGTTAATAGTGCTGAATTTTAAAATTATGTGTAATATAGAGGCATAACTGATATTTATCAAAAATTCACAATGCTGTATTTATATTTTTAAGGGGCTATTAAGAAGTTTGTAAAATTTTATTTACAAAGTAAATTTCTTTGTGAATCGTTTACAAATTGTCATTCAAAATTATGGCATTATTTAGTTGAGAAGATACTTAAGGTAGTACTATCGTTAAGGGATTGACGGTTTAGAAAAATCTGAAATCGGGTATATAAGTACATTTAAGTTAAAATAAGATGTAGTTGAATTTCGGTAAACTTTTGGAGCATGAGAAAAAAATGACAAACATTTTAATTTTCACACTTTTAACACGCGCTCTTATGGTAACCACACAGATTCTTTTTCAACTTTTGATTATAAGCTACTGATGGTTCAAAATTTCATCAAATTTAACACGTAATTAATTAAAGAACTAAAAAATAAATTTCTCAGTATCGAGTTTGAAACGATATAAACATCTTAGACTCAATGCACGCCCGTGTATAACTATATATACACTATATATAGATTGCTACGATTATCTATAATCGTGCAGTGAGCACGGTTTAAATCTCCCGCGAGGCTGGGTAGTAGCAAGATCAGCCGCCAGGTGGCGTCAGTTTTTGCTGTTCCCGCAAGAGGAACAGCGAGCTCGAGTACATGTAAGACCAATGGCTCAGCCATCAGGCAAGCACTGTGGACTGTGCTCTCCCCCTCTCTTAGCCGAGTGTTACAAGATATAAAGCGCGTGTTAAAAGATGAAAATTAAAATGCTTATAATTTTTTTCTCATGCTCTAAAAGTTAACCAAAATTTAACTGTGCTTTATTTCAATTAAAATCTACTTATGTGCCCAATCTCAGATTTTTCTGAATCGTCAATCCCTTAACGATAGTACCACCTTAAATATTTATTGATTTTTTTCTTAAATTGCTTTTTAAATTTTTATTTATATCCACTAATAAAGATAAAAATATAGGAAATCAATCTTTATACGATACATAAATAATCTATACGTTATAATCAATAATAAAATAATAATATTGAAATAATCAATATCATTTCTGCAAATATAAATATTGACTTGGTTGTTTATATTCGGTCATTACAAATAATATTGATGATTTCTTTCAAAAAAGTATATGTGAAAGAAGGGTGGGGCTCGAACATTAAAATGTTTTTTATTGAATGAATATTTATTTAGAGTGCCACAATTACGAATAGCGTATTCCATAATTTAGAATAAAGTTATAATGAATTTTCATGATTTCAAAAAGCAGTAGTGATAATCTCAAATTATTCGATTAAAATATTTAGAATTCTTTCGAAATCTTGATATAGTTTATTCTAAATTTAGGAGTACAATTATTTTGCTACTTCTTATTTCGATAAAGTGAATATTCTAAAATGCTTTACTCGTATTAGTTATTTTCGTTACTTCAGTCGCTGAAAAAATGAAAATTCTAAAATGAATAAATGAACAGTCTCGATATGCACATAATTTATATGAACTTCTAAATAAATGTTAATTAAATAAAAAACATTCTAATGTTCGAGCCCCACCCTGAAAGAAATGTAAGAAAAGATATGTGCGCGCTATAGCGCGCCAGATAATTCTAGTATATATTAAATTGTAAAAATGTATATAATAATTACTTTGTGAAAATATATTATTAATCGATTTTTATTATGAGTATTGTTCGATACTATTGTTATCTTTTGCAACTTTTTAAATATAAAGTACTATTAAAGTTCTTAATAGTCCTCTCTTTTACTTACAGTCCTCTTTTGTACTCTCACCGTCCTCATTTGTACTCTCACTGTCCTCTCTGTCCTCTTTAGTACTCCTTTGTACTCTCGCTGTCCTCTTTAACTTTTTAATTTTTTGATAACAATCGTGAATACATTGGAGGACGTCTCAGAAGACTTGGGAGGACAGAAGAGGACATGAGAGTACACATTTTGAACTGCGAGGATTTTTTCAGAGGTCATGAAGTGCGTAGCCCCTCGTTATAAGATTAATTCAAATTTAAATTTTAAAATTAATGGTTTGCATAAATTACATTTAGGAAATTTACATGCAAATATTTTCAAAAGTGTATAAATCAATCAGTATTCGGTACGAAAATTTTATATAAAAAAATTTTGTCTAAATTGAAAAAGTTTTATTCTATTATTATTATTACTCTTTACTGATTTGACTATTATAATTTTATATTCACTGTGAGTTTTGTTTTATATTTAAACTTTTTCTACTGTTGCATACTTTGATAATAGTTTTTAATTTTTTTCTTTGACTATTTGAAGTTAAAGTACACGTGATTTAATAACTCCTGATAATTTTATGTGTCTGCTGATATTTAGTTTTGGTTACGACTGATGAAAGAAATAATTTTTATATATTTCTTTACTCTTTTTTTTCAACATAATACTTTATAAAAATTTTTAGTGCTATTCTAAATTATCACTAACGATCCGGTGGCAATGCGATTTTAGGGTTTTTCTGGAACGAATGTCAAAACATACGGCTCATTGGATTCATCAAAATAAAAACAACATTTGGCGGGGGCCCCGACCAAATTACATTAGTGCCTTTTCGGGCAGCAGTGTAACCTGCCCCTCCCTCCCTCCGTTGCCAAGACAGGGGTACGTAATATCTTATTAATTAAATTAAAAAATACTTGAAAGAGAATTCTAGAAGAAATAGTTAAAATTTATTTAGTAGAAATATTTAAGTGGGAGATTGATGAAGCCAATTCATAGTTGTATTAAATTTCTTATCAATTTTATTTAGTTCACTAAAGTGTTAGAATCATCTTAATTAGAAAACCAATCATTCCTATTCCAAACTAACTATTACACTTGCTAATTGACTTTTATTAAAGTTTCTTAAATCAAAGGAAACAATCACTATTTGATTATTATATTTTTACACGCATCTGTATGGGCGCTGCTCCGTCGCTCTTCTCGGCAAGTAGACTTAACTCTCCAGGTAAATCGTGCTGTCATATTTAATGCTCCATTCGCTAAGCTGTCCGGGCCCTTAGCTTCCCTCTATAAATATAATTTAGTCATTCAAACTTTAAAAGTCACGTAAATTTTGGAATTTATAGATGTGTAGTCCCAACTCACGTTCACTATTTAAACTAACACTATTGTTCGAGTTCTGTTATAATAATCTAAAATATTTCACAATAAGTATTGATTTTATTCAATAAAAATTGTCATTTATGTTTGTTTTACATGTACCAAGAAAATATCTTTTAATAAAAAAAAATATAATTCAATTGTTACTCATGATTGAATTGAATATCGCGGGGACTAGGGGTCCGCTCTAAAACACTGCCTGGCGCGGAGTGGTCATACGTAACTCTCTTTTCTTCACCCATTCCCTTTTCGAGCCTCAACTCTGCAGGCAGTAGAGACGGGGGAGAGAGAAAATGAAGTCGCATTGACTAATTTCTGTTCTCACGCTAGTTGGTCTGACGTAGTGACCACCCATTAAATTTATTGTATTACTAAATGAATGTTAACGGTTTTAAATAATCTCTATATTTCTCTAATTGAGAGATAAACTGAGTGTCAACAAAAATAAACGTTCTATGAAAAAGTTTTAGCACGCTTTATATTGAAATTAATTTTAATGAAGCAAAAAAGAATGAAGAAATAAAAATTTTTAAATAATTTTGTCATGCAACTGTTACGGGTGGAATATTCTAGAAAATAATAAAGCGTAGAAGTATAAGAAATATATTAAACTAAATGAATAAGCCAGTAAGAAAGCGCTGACTAAACGTCTAAAACCAGCTTGCAACAACTCGTGATCAAAAGAAATGATGACGAACTAGCCGACAAGTTAAGACCTGTAGAGAACGAACAAAGTGAAGCATGGAAAAACAGAAGCCACGAGGTAGAAACTTCTAGAAGAATAAAGAAGTGGGAAACAACGAACCCAGCAAGTATAAATACGACCGGGCGAACCACGCCGCGGCCTACTAGGCAACGAGGCACTAGAGTACCAAGAGAGATGTAGACTACTAGAACCCGACCAGAGCATAGAGAAGCACGAATCCACGATCGGCGCAGCGAGGACGTATCAGCGATTTTACACCAGTAGTACAGTAGACATTTCTCTCTCTCGCGACTAACGTAATAATAAATCAAACAGTTTATTTTAAATATCGTCTTATTAAATTAATTATCTTCACGCAAATTGACTACTTGGATTTACCAAGCTTAGTCGTGATAAGAAGATACCCACAATATAATAAATCAATTACGTAAAAACGTAACATAACAGATACATGATTCATCTCAATTACAGTTTAAGTTAAAGTAAATCATAATTATAATACATTAAACTGTAATTAATATAATTAATATTAATTTAATATATAACTTTATGAATTATTTTTATCAATACAAATTTCATTATTATAATATTAATTACTGACTAATGATCTAATTAATGTAAATATATGATATTAAACGGGGGTCGGGGGGTAAAGCGAGTATACACAGATATATGTACACTCCCCTACACATGTTTTTGCCATCCCTAGATGAAAATTTGATAACACAAAAAGTTTTATAACTTCATAACCAATAGTTGCAGAGTAAAAATTTCAACACCATCTTAAAGTTCAGTTCAAAATCTTCAAATAACCTTTTCTCTTCTCTTTAAAACCCACAAGCTGACTTCTTAAACAATATTATAAAAAAATGAAAAAATTTTGATGAACTTCAAACTTGAATAATTTTAGGTGCGATTGTCGTAGGGTGAAAATTCGTAGGTTTTCTTGCTGAACGATATCTCGATCTGTTAATACCCCCTAAGGGAGTATTGACAGAGAGAATATCGTCGAAATATTAGCATGAACGTATGCATATGATTAATTCCTTTTTACACGCTTTTATTCTAATTTTTAAAATTATTTTATCATGAATATTTTTTACCTATATATGTTACACGTTGCTTATATGTTATACATTAATACGAGACCGTATAGCTCTGTCCTTGTCTAATCTAAATTACGCTATCTAAAAAACGGGATTGTTTTTCCGTTTCAGATCTCACTCGGAAACTAATGAAAATTTTATATTTTTTCATAGAATAGGATAGTTTGCTCGTCCTGAAATCTAGTGGGCTATACCCTTACTTTTGTATAACAATATTTAATTTATTATTAATAACGAAAATTTAGATTAGACAAGGATAGAGCTATACGGCCTCCTCTTAAGACCAGGCTGGAGTAGAATCTGATATCGACCGAGTAACAATTGAGTTTTCTGTTATTTACTCGAGGATTAATCGGTGTATCTGCAAATTAAAGGTTAAACGCAATAGATATTATTATTATGAACATCTATGCACAAGAAAAAAAAATTCTATCGCTTTGTTTTTCAGAGAAGTAAGGAACCCGAAAATATTATAAACATAAACTTTAACTTCGGCGTTCCTTACTTTTATCAAAAAGAAAGCGGTAGAATTTTTTTTTCTCGTGCATAGATTTTCTTGATAATAATATCTATTGCGCTCAACCTTCAATTTGCAGATACACCGATTAATACTTGAGTAAATAACAAAAATCTCAATTAAGCAAGAACAGCGAATTTGGCCTGCCTCTAACTAAAAATATTATGTTATATATTTCTAACATCTCATCTTTAATTTTATTTTCAAAAATGTAATTTTACATTTAATTGTTTATCCATACAAAAGACAAGACATATAGTCTTGAGTAACGACTTTCCACACCACCTTACATTTCAATCTGTAATTAATATTATGATGAATTGCATTTATGTATTCAATTTAATTTCATAAATTTACTCAATTTTTAAATATACCCTGGTAGAAATTTACTCTAGATCTGTCTAGATCTGTCTAGTTTTTTATGTTAATAGTCCAGTCATTCTACGAAATTTCATGACTTAATTTATTACAGATATTAGAAGGTGGGAAATCATTGGGGGGGGTTAGTAGATGATAAATAAATAAAAAGATACAGCTAGATTTGCCCTATTTTTTTTATAAACAACGATCAAAGTCTGAAAATAATGATGTTTTGCCCTATAATTTTCAAATGACGTTTTAGAGAAAAATGTTTTGAATAAAAGTTATAGGCATTAAAAAGACCTAAAATTTCATTTTTGGGTACGTGAAAATCGGTCAACAACTTTTTCGGATAATCGCGAAAAACACTCATTTTTACACTGTTTTATAAATGTTAAGAGGAGGTCACGTATCTCTGTCCTTTTCTAATCAAAGAAATGATTTTTTTACAAAAACTTATTACTTTATCAAAAAATGAAGAGAAAGCCGCATCTTGTATCAAAAAAGCAATATTTTCTTTGATAAGAAAAAATTAATTTTATTGCTTCATTCTCAAGAAAACCTTGAAAAACCAAATTGTCCACCCTAACCTCTATGATTTAAGTTTTTCAAGGTTTTCTTGAAAACGAAGCCATAAAATTAATTCTTTCTTATCAAAGAAAATATTGCTTTTTTTATTACGAGATGCGGCTTTCTCTTCATTTTTTGCTAAAGTTATTAGTTTCTGTAAAAAACTCAATTCTTCGATTACAAAAGGACAGAGATATGTGACCTCCTCTTAATAACTTTTATAATAATTGCTATAAGTGATTTTTAATACATTGTCGGTGAGGCCATTATGGGTCTTTATAAGCATAAAAAATTTCAGCCCGATCGGTTTGATAGTTTATGAATAATTGCAATTGTTTATCTCAAAGAAGATTTATTTAAACAATCATAAGACAGAACATTGTGAATTTTCCGACATTTAACAAAGTGGAATGGATTCTTCAAAGATTAAAGTATAATAAGTCGAAGAAATTAATAAATTTAAAAAAAATTATTGTTAATGTTAATATTATTAGGCTATTTTTTGCTTATAAATAAATGGAATAACTTTTTGGTTTTTTGTCATACGGACTTCTAATTAGTCTCATTTGATAGCTATTTCAAAAACGCATTTAAAAAAAAAATGTATTTTCTACGATCAATACTAACGGAGATAACATTTTTTTTTTTAAATTCATATCTTAGTTATTTATAAACATTAAGAGTTGAAATTTTCAGGAAATTTCAATGAAGACTTATATTTTTTAATGCAATAAATAGTTATACAATTAATGCCATGAATATGATTTTCCACATCTTTAAAGTGATAGGTACATCTGCAAGATGGTCTTGGTGAGAGTGGCTTCAGCTTCGTTTTCCGCGCGGCGAGTATTAGGATATCGTTGCCGCGAGCGGGGACCGCGAAAAAATGTAATATCTCGGCTTCTAGACGGCGTAGAACCTTCTTTTTTTTTAAATCTGGGGTAACTCAAGAAAATATTAAGAATGGGCTTATTTTCAGCCCCCTGGAAAATTGGGAAATGCCGGAAAATCTTCAATTATGTAACCGTGTGAAAATTTTCAACATTAATACTTACATTTTCTTATTATTATAATTTCTTGTAGTGTTTTAAAGCTTTTAAATAATATATTTTTAATAATTTGAATATTTATTAATTAATAAAACGGCCTTTTCTTTGTAAATAATATTATGTTTTTCAATCAAACATAAAAATGACTGATTTTTTTATGCTTTCTATATTAATATTCTTCATATATATTTTTTTTTTTATTTATATTAAATTATTATTCGATATTATTATTATTATTAAAACATGTATCACAATAAAACTATTATTTTTTAATTAAATATAAAATTGTTTTTTCTTTTTTTTTCTTTTATTAATGTGAATTCTATTTGTATAACATGTGTTGTAAATGATACTAATTATTTTTAATGTGTTAATTTTAAATATATACAGTCGTTTTCAAAATGAAATTGTAATATTAAATATATTTTTGTACAATAAATGTTTAATAATTTTGTAATAAAATTTTTATATTTATTCAATTTTACATATTTTTTTATTATCAATTTCCTATTAATAATTTTATGCAATTTTAATAAAATAATCATCGCTAATTATATTATGGTTACAATATATTTTATAAAATATTACCTGCACAAACTTTTATTTAATATAGATCTCTACATCAAAATATAATGATAGAGTAGTTTATTAAATTGAATTATAAATCATATATGAAAATATATTTTATTTGATGATAAAAGTATACTTTATAAGAAAATATTTCTAATTGAAGAATCTCTATCAAAAAGTATAGTGCTTACTTAGTTGACAACGTTTATTTATTTATTTAAAACATGTTTAAAATCAATAATATAATAAATAAGTTTGACAAAAAAGGAACAATTTAATATTCTCATGGAAAACAATAGTACGCTTTAATAGATATTCATATACATATCGAAATACAAAGACCAAAGCTATTCTGCAATATGTACATTGAATTCAATTAAAGCATTATCTTTTTTTTTCAAACAATTTTTCAATACTTCAAGAATATAATTGAATAATAATAAAAAATACACAAAAAAATCAGTCATTTTTATGTTTGATTGAAAAACATAATATTATTTACAAAGAAAAGGCCGTTTTATTAATTAATAAATATTCAAATTATTAAAAATATATTATTTAAAAGCTTTAAAACACTACAAGAAATTATAATAATAAGAAAATGTAAGTATTAATGTTGAAAATTTTCACACGGTTACATAATTGAAGATTTTCCGGCATTTCCCAATTTTCCAGGGGGCTGAAAATAAGCCCATTCTTAATATTTTCTCGAGTTACCCCAGATTAAAAAAAAGAAGGTTCTACGTCGTCTAGAAGCCGAGATATTGCATTTTTTCGCGGTCCCCGCTTGCGGCAACGATATCCTAATACTCGCCGCGCGGAAAACGAAGCTGAAGCCACTCTCACCAAGACCATCTTGCAGATGTACCTATCACTTTAAAGATGTGGAAAATCATATTCATGGCATTAATTGTATAACTATTTATTGCATTAAAAAATATAAGTCTTCATTGAAATTTCCTGAAAATTTCAACTCTTAATGTTTATAAATAACGGAGATATGAATTTAAAAAAAAAAAATGTTATCTCCGTTAGTATTGATCGTAGAAAATACTTTTTTTTTAAAATGCGTTTTTAAAATAGCTATTAAATGAGACTAATTAGAAGTCCGTATGACAAAAAACCAAAGAGTTATTCCATTTATTTATACTATTTATAATTTTACATTAACTGTTTAACAATAATTTTTTAAAAAAATTATTAATTTCTTCGACTTGACTTATACTTTAAACTTTGAAGAATCCATTCCACTTTGTTAAATGTCAGAAAATTCACAATGTTTTGTCTTATGATTGTTTAAATAAATCTTTTTTGGGATAAACAACTACAATTATTCATAAACTATCAAACCGATCGGGCTGAAATTTTTTATGCTTATAAAGACCCATAATGGCCTCACCGACAATGTATTATAAATGACTTATAGCAATTATTATAAAAGTTATTAACATTTATAAAACAGTGTAAAAATGAGTGTTTATCGCGATTATCCGGAAAAGTTGTTGACCGATTTTCACGTACCCAATAATGAAATTTTAGGTCTTTTTAATGCCTATGGCTGTATTCACAGTAGCATAGAAGTTCGGCAATTCAAAATTCCACCTGTGATAAATTAATAACGGTAAAATTTGCTCCAGTATGCTGAATCGTGGTTCATGATTATTCTTGAATCAACCATACGATACTAAATAACAATTTGATATTTTTTTATTTGTCAAGTATTTTATATACAATAGGAGTGAATACTTATAACAAGCCATATAGAGATACCGAGTAAACATTTCATTATTACACAATAGCTTTTTTTGTGACCGTTTCATTAATTATAAAAATACTTAATATCAACCGAAGATCGTTCTAGCAAATGTAATATGCATGCGAAAAGAGCTTGCATAAATTATTCACACTCGTGAAAAATCCCGTGGTTTTAAATCCGATTGCTACAACTAAGCGTTTAAAAGATGTATCCTCGATATACTTGTATTTTATACAAGTTCTCAGAAATAGCCCTAGCGTCAATCGCATTAGACGTGCATGTATGACGCGATATAACCTATCTATTTACACGTGTTTTCTTGACTCGGTATAATATTATATACATAGTATAATGCGACATAACCAAGCTATTTACACGTGCATTCATGATTCGGTATACGATTATATATAACCTGGTATACGCGAATCAATAGCTAGGTATAAGCTTACAGTAGTATCCTCGGTATGCATATACGTATAAATAACCAAGCTATTAACACGCGCGCACACACCTCGGCATAGTTATCTCAGTACGCATACACGCGCAAATAACCAAGCTATTTACATGCGCATACTCACCGCGGTATGAACAGCTCAGTACACTAGCATATTAACCACGCTAAATACACACCACGGTATAAACAGCTTGGTATACTAGCATATCAACCACGCTAAATACACACCGTGGTATAAACAGCTCGGTATACTACTACATTAACCGCGCTAAATATACACCGCCGTATAAACAGCTCGTTATACTAGTATATTAACCGCGCTAAATATATACCACGGTATAAATAGCTCGGTATACTAGCTTATTAAGCACGCTAAATATACACCACGGTAGAAACAGCTCGGTACACTAGTATGCCGCGCTATTTACCCGCGTATACATGCCTCGCTATACGAGCATACTTGTATAAAAATAGCTCGGTATACTAGCATATTAACCGCGCTAAATATACACCACTATATAAGCAGCTCTGTACAATAGTATGCCGCGCTATTTACCCGCGTATACATGCCTCGCTGTACGAGCATACGTGTATAAAAATAGCTCGGTACACTAGCATATTAACCGCACTAAATATACACCACAGTATAAATAGCTTGGTACAATAGTATTCCGTGCTATTTACCCGCGTATACATGCCTTGCTATACGAGCATAGACAACGAGGCATATGTGTATAAAAATAGCTTGGTATACTAGCATATTAACCGCGCTGAATATACACCGCGGTATAAACAGCTCGGTACAATAGTATGCCGCGCTATTTACCCGCGTATACATGCCTCGCTATACGAGCATACGTGTATAAAAATAGCTCGGTATACCAGCATATTAACCACGCTAAATATACACCACGGTATAAACAGCTCGGTACAATAGTATACCGCGCAATTTACCCGCGTATACATGCCTCGCTATACGAGCATAGACAACGAGGCATACGTGTATAAATATAGCTCGGTATACTAGCATATTAACCGCGCTAAATATACACCTCAGTATAAACAGCTCGGTACAATAATATGCCGCGCCATTTACCCGCGTATACATGCCTCGCTATACGAGCATAGACAACGAGGTATACGTGTATAAAAACAGCTTGGTACAATAGTATGCCGCGCTATTTAGTCGCGTTTACATGCCTCGCTATACGAGCATAGACAACGAGGTATACGTGTATAAAAATAGCTCGGTATACACGTATATACACCTAGGTTAACACATATGAACGGACGTATATTACGTGTGTCACGTTGATAATTGTATACTCGTCTCAAAGTTCGTCTGCATGTGTTCCTAGATGCATCATGTATGTTCTCATATGAATGCGTGCAATCAAACTTTAATATTTATTTAAATTGAGAAAAGGAGTTAAGAAACGCTTTATTTTATTTTCCTCTGTGATAATTTATTTAGTTCCTCTGTGATAGTTTATGGTAAGAAATTGATGAGTTTTCATTTGTTTCTTAGAGGTTATGATATTGATATACACAAGTTCAATTATTTTGTATATATACTGTATAAAGCATTATATTTCCGATTTTTTTTTCAAATAATTGACAAAATGGTGATATTAGATGATACTACACTGAGAAAAAAATTTATTTGTATTAAGTAAGGCTTAATTGAATCAATGAAATCCCTTAGGTGCGGGCGGCACATAAAATATTTTGTTATATTAATACAAATATTTTAATAGAGTCAAATGAATATTTCATTTTTTAAAATAAATATTTGATTCTACGAAACATCACAAATATTGGTTGAATAAAATTAATTTATTGTTTGAAAAAAATTTTTTATTTATTCAAATGCATATTTGTTTTTCTAATTGCTTATTTCATTACATCAATATGCATATAGTAACTGAATCAAATAATATTTTGTATTTTCAAATAAATATTTGACTTTGTTAGGAACTTTTCCGGATTAATATAAGTCCCGGAAAAGTTCTTCTCAATATTTTTACAAACTAAAGAATATGATAAGTTCAAAATTGTAAAGTATTAGGGTGAGATATCATTCATTGAATTAAAATAAGAAAACTACTATATTTAATTATTTAGCTACTTTTAATAAAACATTTGACAAATGTAATGAATGTTTTAAGAAAAACAAGAATTAATTTTAAGTTTTTACTCATAATTTAGAGAAATACAATGTTCAATTAAAACAGTAAAAGACTTATCTGAACAAAGGTCCTTGGTGTCCTTATTGCATGGCTCTCCTGATTAATGGATGGTTTATTGCACTACATAAAAGTACTTTGTAAACTGAATTTAAAGAAAAGTAAAAACTTAAAGAAAATTATTAAATTCAATCAATGTGATTGCCACACGCGCCTGCCTCGCGTCCGCCAGTCCATGGCAAGCCTAAAAGCCATCGTCTATCAGATGCCGAAATCGATCAAGCCGGTGCGCCTCCGCCTGTCCCTAGCGAGAGAGAGTTAGTTGCGCCCAAAGTCACGACAGTAGCTATGTTCATCCCACTACTTAATTAAAAGTAGGAGAGAGTCAAGCTATGTCATTGGTGCATCATTGTATGGCCACTAGCAACAAGCACTGCAGGTAGCTGCACGTGTTGCATGGTCAGCACAATGGTCACGTTGGTGATATCAAAAGTGTTACTCGATATTTTTTTAAGCGAAGATAACATCTTTAACACATTAGATTTTACAAAGTTATAATTCCTAATTAAAATTTATTAAATAATTGTGTCACTTAACACCCCCCCTTACTTAGAATAACTGTCGTCTCTGACAGTCGCGAACCATCCATCAAAGAATAGAAGCGCCATACAAAAGGGCCTGAAAACAATGGAAACAATTTACAATAGTAAAAAAATTGAAATACAATAAGTACTGAATTAATAATGAAATAAATGAGAGACAATGTTCAAGAAAAATAGAAACAAAAATTAATTTTTAATTTTTAATTTTCTTTGTGCTGACTGTTGAAGATCTTCGATGTAGTTGATTATTCATCGGTCTTCGTAGGAGGAGCGGGGTCCTCTTCCGTTTGCTCCCCCTACAGGTAGGTTGGTTTTTGTTTTTATCGTTGCCCCAAATTTAGATAGATGGTAGTTCTTTTGGTCGAACGTTTCGTTTTGGTATCCATCCTGGTTATAGGTCTACAAATAAAGAATTTAGCACGAGCCTGTATTTCGTCAAGTAGTGATCTAATTTGTCGTTAAGATGATATCTAAAACAATAGAAATTGCTGGTTACAGATATTGTATTTTTAATGGAAATGTGTCCCTTCTCATGCTTGGTGAGCAGGAACAGTCGGATAAGGGTTAATTGGTTTAAGCTTGCAGTGTTAGTGCTAAGGTAAATTAAGCTTGACAGTTAGTATACCACCCTTTTTATGTACAAGTTTTGTGATTTTTACTCGATGATCTAAGCATCAGTTAGGATCCATGATTAACCAGGGTTGGTAGCCTGGTAGGTTATCAATGCTATCATTCACTATTTGGTCACACACTCTTATTTTTTTTCTTAAAAATTGAGATTGGAATGGAAATAAGGTCGGTATTTCTGTGATAACGCTAACTGCTTATTTGTCCTCGTTAGTCATCAGTCCAGTCCATTATATAGTTAATTAAAAAGGTTATGGATAAATGGTAAATGGGATAATAAGTCATAAAGTCAAAATAAAAGTCAAATGCAAGTTTATTGTCAGTAGTTTCAACGCTTAAACAATCTTGTAGGGAGGCGGCAACTGGGTGCGCACTCAACCTTTAATCACAAGTTAATTTCAACTATATGGTGGAATTCAAATTTTGTGTTCTGCATTTGTTTTTTTTTTTTTTTTTTTTAACAAAGAAGAAATATGCAGTTTTATTAAGATTGTGGTTTACGATTTCCCAATTATCTATTGTTGAAACTATACCTCGGCCGAGGAATTTCATTGAGTCATTTTGACATAGTCTAGTAGAGTTTAGTATATCTAAAACTGTCACAGCTGATTAAGGTGTTGGTGGGTTAAAGGTGCATTAGTTAATGCAGTCTATAAAGTTGAGTAGAGTCTAGTACAAATTTTTATTTGTAAAAGTCAAGTAATTATTAAGAAAGGTCGGATGGTCAGTTTAAACCCCTTTTTTTTCCCTTCTTGGTATTTACTTAAGTACATTAGTTTACCTGCATGACAGACAATGGCTATATATAAAAAAAATAGGTTAGTAATAATTTTTTTTAAATATGAGGTTACAGCTGTCAGTTTTCCGTATATATCACTTGGTCCTTGCAATAAGTGGAAGTTGAGTTTCTGAAACAGTATGATCATTAATCAAATTCTCTAGTCGCGGCTTTTAATTTGTCCACGTGTTTACACATTAATTTTCCGTTCGGCAATTCTAGCAAAACATTATTATGCCCGAGTGTTTTTACTATTTTTAAAGGTTTTAAATAGTAAGCGTCAAACTTTCATCTTCGAGGTTCATTTTTAACATACGCATAGTTTCCTTCAATGGGTTTAAATTCCTTCACACGTTTGTCATAGTAGTCTTTAGTTCTAGTTTTGGTCTTGATGAGTTTATGTCCAGCGTCCATTTTCATCTCGTGTAGTCTAGTAATCAAGTCTCGTTAATATTGGTTATAGGTAGCCAGGCGTTCCTCTTTGGGTATGTGAAGAGGGAATCGAGCAAGTCTGCCATACACTAGTTCAAAAGGAGTATATCCTGTAGCCGAATGTACACTAGTGTTGTAAGTAAAAGCGGCAAAAGGAGCTAGTTGATCCCAATCATCATATTGATCGGAATATGTCCTTATAAAGTCTACCAATGGAGCATAACTACGTTCTAGTGCACCTGTCGTTTGTGGTCGATATCCTGAGGAATGTGAGTGGGCTATCTTGAATATTTTTAGCAGCATTCCTATTATTTCTGACATAAAACTGGTCCCTCTATCCGAAAGTATGGCTCGAGGAGCTCCGAATTGGCAGATCAAGTGTCTCGCTAGAGCATCAGCTATGGTAGTCGCTCTTAGATTTCGTAATGGAGTCACTATGACAAATTTGGTTAAATGGCATTGCATAGTTAGCAAGTGGCAATGGCCCGATGGCGTCATTCTCAATTTTCCCACGGTGTCTATTGATACTTTATCGAAACTTTCGATTGGTGTGTCAGTAATAACCATCGGCGCTCTTCTTGTGATTCTGTCAATTTTTCTTTCCTGGCAGGTGGAACAGTCTCTAATGAAGTTTAGAACGTCATTTCTCATTCCCGGCCAATAGTACCTTTCTCGAACCTTGGCATAAGTTTGATTTACACCCTTATGTCTTTCAATTAGATTAGTATGTAAGTTAGTCAGTACATCTCTTCTTTCGTCTTCACTTAAGTACTCGGTCTTTCCGAAGCATAGAGTTATTTGTACGTCCGTTCCGTTAAATTCATGTCTTAGTAGATTTATTAAAGTCCCAGGCTCTAGATTTTCTGTAAGCTTACTGTGTCTAGACACTCTTATAGTGTGTATATTTCTGTTAAGTAGAAGTAACTTCAGTCTATTTAAAGTTTGTTTGAGTAACTCTGTGTCCAATGAATCATGGTGTTTATTTTTCAGAATTACTGTCATTACATGATACTTCCTGTAAGGAGTTATCAATATTTGTCCAACCTTTGGTTTTGATTGTTTCATATCCATTAGACTAATTGCATTAATGTCACTAAGCAAGGATGTGATGGGGTCATGCTTATCGCAGTCGCAAGTCATGAAATGCAATAAGTTTTCTGCTTTATATGTTAGACAATGCCGTGAAGAAATTACATTTTTAACGGTCTTTTGCTTTTCTTCGTCTGATGTCGAAGGTTCAGATTCTATAAATTGTTCATTGCCTAGGTTTCTCCAAGGTAGTATGTCAATCAATGGCTGAAGAAGAGTTATAGAATCATTGGGTTCCTTCGTAAAATTTATGTCAATGGCCTCGTCTGAGTTGTCTTTCTCTGGAATGGTTTCTAAATCTGGGAATCGTACACTTTTCTTAACAGTTTTGGGAGTGCTAGATTGCGCTGGAGGTTGCGTTCTTATACTTGGGGTTACCGAAATTGCTCGATATTTTGGTACGTTAATTATGGAGTCATAGCATTCCTCCGTGTCAGCATCTGTCCCAGCTTGCTGTTCTCTTTCTACCTCACTTTCTGCGTCTGTTAAACGTTGAGCTATGATACTCGTTGCCGCCCCTAAGAGATGATTAGCTTGTTCCCTACTAGGTTCAATTGCATCATGTCGTTTAGGGGTTTTTTTTCTAGGAGCAGTGATTATCTGGTCCTGCTGTTGCTCTGCTGTCGTTGGTTTGATTGGTGATTCTTTATTTAAGAAAAGTTCGCTGCTACATCTATTCAATGGCGCAAGCTCTTTTCTTTGTACTTTTGATGGTTCATAAATGCCTAAACGTTTGGCTTTTTCGTCTAATTCCATTCGATGTGACATCGAAACTTCATCACCATCAGAAAAATAATCAGGCATTGGTTTTGTCGGTGAGTCGTCTAGCTTCTCCAAAAACACCCAATCGCCCGTATTATACCAGTGATCTCGTAAACTGCCTTCTAACTTCTTGTAAACTCTGTCAACATCACGTCTTATTTGGCGTCGATGCTGTGGAGTGAGCTCCTTGTTATGTTGTGATTCATGACAGGAAAAATCAGATTTTTGGTGAGATTTCTGAAGGTTGCCCATGGAATCGTCTATTCCCGTTGAAGATAGCAAGCTGCCTAGTGGCCTTGTAATTGTTTGTCGTGGTTCATCAGTTAAAAATAATTCATCTTCTGAGATGAAGTTTGAATAAACCACGGATGCTTCATTATCTCCTTGGTCAGGTAAGTTACTGTCAGAACCTTCTCCCGTTTCACTGAGTGGTACTGCGCTTAAGTCAATAACATGGTCATCTATATTGGATACTTGAGGCTGATTAACAGGTTCTATTTGTTCGACTAGTTCTTCACTAGTCTCCGACATTTCTGACTCAGTGGTTTTTAATGTTCGCAATCCACTCCGTCTGGGATCGACAAGTGGCAATTTTTCATCTTGCTTTCGAGTACCTAAATTACTTTCTGACTCAGAAGGTGACTGCAATGGCAATGATTGTCTATGGGTTCTGAGTTTTGTCCTCAAACTCTTAGTTTTTGATCCAGTCCCTTCATCGGTGCTTGATAGATCACTGCTAGTTCTTGAAGAACTTCCAGTCTTAGTTTTTTCAGAAACTACTTTACGCGCTCTACTTGCCACTGTATCTCTGTAAACAGGTCTTTCGGCATAAGTAGGTTTTGGTTTGATGTTAGTCGTGGCTGGTGTGATCCGAGATCTGGTTCGTTGTGCAATCACACTATGATCCAATTTAGGACTCTCTTTTTTAGTCTTTGAGCCTGGAGGTCGGCCTCGTTTAGAAGTTCCTGATGTAGATGGTATAGTCAGATCTGCGGTGAGTGGTCTCTGAGAAGTACTTGGTACATTATCTCTTATTTAGGGTGGTGCTTCTGGATTTCCTTGATCACCTGGACCTTTCTCGAGAACAGAAGTACCCTTAAGTCCTAGAACCAATACCCTGAGTCTTGGCAAGTTTTCATTAAGTCCTTTTTCTGTAGGCTCTTCCACTGGGTTTCGGCTTAATGCGTCTGCATTAATGTTTAATTTGCCAGGCTTATATTTGAACTTATATGGATAGTCGGTGAATTTCATCATCCATCGCATCAATCGTTGTCCCGGATCTTTCCTGTTATGCATCCAGTTCAAAGGCTCATGGTCTGCTTGTAATATGAATTCTCTACATAATAAGTAGGGTCGAAAGTGGTGCATTGAATATAGGGCAGCTAAGCACTCCTTGTCGGTGGTACAATAGTTTCTTTCAGCCTTATTTAGTAGTCGTGATAGAAAGGCTACTGGGTGGTCGAATCCGTCCTTTTCTTGGCTTAGCACTGATCCAATGGCGTAGTCAGAAGCGTCGGTGGTTAAAGTAAACTGTTTCTCAAAATCAGGAAAGATAAGTATTGGTGCTTGCACCAAGTGCTGTTTTAGTTTTTGAAAACTCTCTTCCTGCGCTGGTCCCCATTCATATAGTTGGTCATTCTTTAGCAAATCAGTCAAAGGTTTTGCTACTTTTGAGAAGTCTTTAATAAAACGCCTATAGTACCCAGCTAGTCCTACAAATTGTCTTATGTTCTTTGGCGTCTTGGGTGTAGGAAATTCAACTACTGCTTTTATCTTTCCTGGATCTGGTTGTATTCCTTGCTCGCTGATTATATGTCCTAAGAAGGTTACCTCCTTCCTTAGAAACTCGACCTTTTCAGGCTGCAAAACTAATCTTGCGCTACGCAGTCGATCGAAAAATTTACGAGTTTTTCGATCATGTTCATGTAGATCTTTCGAGTAAATTATAGTGTCATCCAGATACACCAACATCTCGGTGTTCTGTAGTCCCATAAGGACATGGTCCATCATTCGCTGAAACGTTGATGGCGCCCCTTTAGGTCTTCAGGAAGACGTGTATACTGGTAGTGTCCGTGAGGAGTGGTGAAAGCACTTTTCCATCTGTCTTCTACACGTAATGGCAATTGCTGATATCCACTAGCGAGGTCGAATACTGAAAAATATACTGCTCCTCCTAATTGGTCGAGAATATCTGTTATATTAGGTAGTAGGTAAGCGTCTCCTATAGTCTTTGCATTTAAATTTCTAAAGTCTATTACCATCCGCCAGCGTGGGTTACCATATTTATCTGTTTTTTTTGGTACAATGATAACTGGGTTACTTGAAGGTGAACAAGATGGTTCTATAATCTCATTCTTAAGTTTCTTGGCTACTTCGTCCTTTATCACCTGTTTATGAATAGGCGGATGCCTATACTGTTGAGTATTTATTGGAATGTCATCGGTTGTGGGTATCCTATGCTCAGTTACATGTGTTGCAGGTAGCAAATCTCCCGGTAGTAGAAAAACGTCATTATAGTCTGAGATTAAATCTTTTACATGTTCTTTTTCTTCTTCGTTCATGTGGTCCATACTTAAAATGCTAAGTAACTTTTGGCCTCGTAAGTAGGTGTCGTCTATTCTTAGCGCTTCACTATCCGACGATGACTCGTGGTAAAATTCTGGATTTACATATTCAAAAGCCATTAACTCGCAACGAGGTATGTTTAATGTGACGTCCTTGTCATGAGTGTTGATGGCCATGACTTTGCATTTTCCATTGTGGTTAGTCACTAAACCTTCTCCTATTAGTATTCTTGGGTCATTTACATCGATCTTTGGTAAGTATCCATTTGTCAAGTTAGTTGGTTTTAACTTAATTTCCAAAATCTGTTTAGATCTTCCTTTGATTAGATAGGTGTCTGGAAGATCTTCTAGTACATCTGCGCATATAGCTGTATCATTATAATTTATGTCATTATCTACACTGCTTTCTTGAACCGCTTGGTCTGTGTCTGTACTTTTGTTATATTCCAAAAATGGTATAGGGTTCATGACATCCCCTGCTATCATGAGAGCCTGGTTATAGTAGGATATAACGGCTTCTTCCTGCTTCAAGTACCGTCGTCCCAGCATTCCGTCTTGTTCAATAGGAAAAGTGCGGTCTACTAGATGGAATTTTGCAGGCTTACCACGAACATGTAACCATATGGTTCCATAAGTCTTAATAACTTCGTTAGTGATGCCGCTAAGTTCTGTACTTCCTGTAGGATCAAACTCTAGTTCAGATTTTATAGCGTTAAATTTAACAATGTTTACTGCGGCTCCGTTATCTATCATGAATGTCATCCATGGTGATTTGCCTTCTGGAATATACAACCTTATTGAGGTGGGCTCATCATCGCAGGATTCTGCGTTTCCAAGTCCTTGATATAAGTTGGTCTTTGCGATAGCATCAGCACTAATGCTCTCGTCTTTGGTACTGCTCCCATGGATTGAGTCACTTGTCCCTGTGCTACTTGGGAATTGTTCATTCTTGATGCAGGTTGGATGTAATTCGAGTTGTTTTGACTCGTCAACTCCTGCCCGTGACGAGCCGCATTCGAGTTTAAATTGTCGACATCTTGATAATTGTTTGAAACATGATATCTCTGCGCGTTTCCACCTACTGGTTGATAGGCATTTCTACGAGAATAATTGTTGTCACGATAAGCTGGTCTTTGATTTTGATATTCTTCACCTTGGAATTGATATGGATTAAACAGTCTTTGGTCCTGGAATAGTTGATTATTTCGATTTCTATATCCTGAGTCAGAATAACTTCCATATTGAGGTCTACGCTGGTGGTATTGAAAGGAAGTATACTCTTGGTTTTGCCGTTGCATAGGTACAAAATGATGGTTTGTTTGCATATAATTATTTCTTGCATAATTTGGATGATATGGCTGCTGCATGTCGGCTCTTCCTGCTTGTCTCTGATCCAAGTATCCTATATTAAATAGTCTATTGTCCTGTGGCCTGCGCCAGTTGTTGGGATTTCTCTTGGCATAGTTAGCAGCTGAGTATTCAGTCCTTTCCCAATCAGGATTACGCAGTTGTGGGTTAACCTTGTAGCGAGTGTCAGGTATGATGTTCGAGTCCATCCTAGTTTCTATTCTAACTGCTTCTTCGTAAGCAGCTTGCAAATCTTGTGGCTTGCTATTATCCACTTGTACTGCTATGTCGGCAGGTAGGCCCTTGATAAACATATCTTTAGCTGTCATTTTCAAAGGTGCAATCATAAAATTAAGCTGTGCTGGTGTTATCGCGGGGTTAGCTTCTTCTAAAGAATGCTTTGCACTGCTTAACAAAATATTAAGTCGATCGAAGAAATCCCCCGCGGTTTCTCCCTGTCTCATTCTTATTTCATTTATTTTAGTCGAATAATATGTATAGTTTCTTCCTGGAGCGAACCTAGTCTTCAAGTGCTTTATTAAATTTTCCACCGTTTCAAATGAGTGGCCATAGGTGCAGTCTCGGGCGCTTCCTTGCAACTTTCCCAACAATGCCCTTACATATTGTACTTCCTGTCCTTCTGGAATCTGCGCTTTTCCGTTTCTTATATCTTGTATGAAATCTTTCAACGGCATATTATGACCGTTAAAATTTCTTAGTCCTGTTATAGCGCTTTGCAGCGCGAAGCTGCTAGCCAGTGCTGTCATCATTGCAACAGATCCATTATTTTCCTCTACTTCGTTCACCATTTTTTTACAATGGTTCGTCTGTATGATAATTTCAATAATACGTCCTAGTAGTCAGTTTAATTGATAATATGTTTAGTCACAGTATGATATTTAAAACTTGCTATTACTGAAAGTGCCTATCTTTATTCTATTATATCTTTATTTAACACCTGTAATTATCTAACAGCTACCAATATTTCTGAATGATATCCCCCCCTTACTTAAAAAAAATCGTCGTCCCGGCGATTTCTAAATTATTAAAAACTGAAGTTTCGTAATTTATTTTTATATTTTTAATAATAAGTATATAAATTTTTCAAAATTCAATTATAATTTACATTATTCAATTATAATTAAAAAAAAATGTTTTCTCTATTAGGCTTTTTTAAAAAAAATTCAGTATTTAATATTAATCCTTGTTCTAGTATTCACTAGTACACAAAAAGAAATTATTTCGGAAAAAATTTATTGTAAAAATTTTAAATCAAAACTGCGTATTTCAAAGTGCAAAGCCAAATCAATAACTTTTTAAATGATTATTTGAATTTTTACTATGATACTAATTAAAAATTTTTTTTAGAATAGAAAAGAATTAAAAAGTAGATAAAATTTATTCTATTAATTAACTTGATTTAAATTTTAATGAAAATCAAAAAGAAATAGTAAATATAATTTAAAATTTTAATACAACATACCGTCTTTAAAAATAAAATTATTGTCCAGAATACTTTATGATAATAAAAATAAAATTTAAACGTAAAAACTTTTAAAAAAAAAAATTTTTTTGATTATGATTGTAATGATTTTAGATAATTATTAACGATTTGAATAATTGTAATTAATTTTAATTTGCCTTGCAAATAATTGGATGTATATTTAATTTTAAACAAATATAATTAGAATGAAGCAGAAATATTTTTAATAAATATTCAAAATTAACAAAAACATTCTTTTCAAAAAAATTTTCAATTAAATTTTACATAGAAGTTTTCAAGATTATAATAAAAAAAAATAAAGTAAAATTTTCAAAAAATATTTATTTATTTCGTTTTGAAATTTTATTTTTATTAATTCAAAATAATAAACCGAATGAAAATAATTAAAATTCTTTAAAATATTATGTGTAACAGTTATATTTTACCTTAATAATAGAAAAATTTAGACTGCCGAATCTAGTTGCTGCTTTGCCACTTAAACTTTAAGTATTCAAAAATGTTAAAATTATTTTAAAGTAACTAACGATGCTCATCAAATGATGTCAATATTCAGACTGTGTGCGCGACAATGGCTACTACCAATTTTATACCCATAAGGCGGTTTAAAAGAAAATTATATTTATTTGTTGCTAAGAGAATTTATTACGATGCTCCCTTCTTTTAACGCGTCGCTACATTAGTATATGTTTTAAAAGGTGGGGATACTTCTCCGACTTTCTGTTATACTTGATATTTTTCCCCTTTTTTTTTTTTTTTTAAAAAAACTAAAGTGACTGCCTTATACTTTTTTTTTTAAATTATCAATTCGTTTTATAAAAATTTATTTCAATATTACATTTTGGAATATTTTAGATATTATGCATATTACTTAATTTATTTGATTATCTTATTTATTCATCAATATTATTTCATCATTTATTTTACATCATTTTTCTTGTATTATTTCATTTTTTTTTTTTTTTTAATCGCGTAAAATCACTGCAGTGTCCCCCCTTTTAATGAATTTATAAGTTGCATCTCAACTTATTAAATTCCGCAGTTGCTAAACCATCTGTTTAGCTAAAAATCATATATGTTTTCTTTTCATCTTCGTTTAATGATTCTTGATAGTCCTTCTATATTCTAGATTTTTAATTGTCATCTTTTACAATAATCTATGAATCCTGGGCTCATCAATGCAGTGGTGACATATGACGATGTCACCTTTTACTTTTTTATAGAATTACTGCATCACTTAATTCTAATTCCCCTTTTAATTTTATTATTCATTCTATTTCAATTATGGTGGCATTTTTCAAACTTCTTCATTTGCCTATATATTCATATCATTTTTATTTTTATTCACGTATTTCCCCGAAAATGGACTATAATCGAAAATTGGTTTCTAGTGCTGCATATCGTGCACTATATACAGAACACAACCCTTCTCAACCTGATACTTCCAGCCAGGTGCTTAAGAAGTTTTTCTAATTATGCCCCCCTACCCTCTGTTAAATGTGCATATTATCCTTATAAAAAACAAATTTTAAGTATAAAATGTTTTTTTTTTTTATTTAACTTTTAATTAAAAATTTTAAAATTCAGACGATTAGTTTTTTTTTGTCGTTTGTATGCTTTTATGTTTTTTTTTTAGATACCTATTATTATTTATCTCGTTACTTAAGTTTTAGTGTAATATTCAATAAATCTTTTTATTGTTTTCTTAACTACGGATTGATTTTATTATATGCATACTCATGTTATTTTTAATTACTAAGTTTTAATTCAATTACGAAAAAAAAGGTTACTCATTTCAAAGTGTGCAAGCTTAAATATTAGCATGAAAAAAAAATGCAACTTTTGGTTTAGAGAAAAAAAATTATGATTCCTTCATTTTATTAAATTTATGTTTCTTTTATTGCGCACAAAAAGATATGTAATTTTTGCAAATTTTACTCACGGTTAAAAAGAGTTATATTTCAGTGCTTCAAAAAAATGCTGATGTATGTGAGAAAGCAAAAAAAAATTAATTTCAACGTTGTCTATACGATATTCTTTTTGGTTTCGAGTTTTGTTAATTTAATATTAAGGAATTTGACAGTTTTGTAATCCAATATTTTTTAGTTGGAAATGTTATATGAGCATCCGATTGAAAAGTGCAAACTATTGGAAGAAATTTAATGTAGTTATTTTTCTGAGACAATTACCGTGTGAAATAAAATTTTAAGTCATCAAATAGAAAGAGTAAAATTTAGTAAAAATGAATGTTCGAAAAATAAAGTTTCCGTTGTTTTGTTTTCTTACATAAATTTTCGCTAGTTATAATCTATCAAAACCAGTCATTAATATTCTGTAAATAAAACATTTCATTTTTCTATTAAAAAGGAAAATTGCTATTAATGTTTATTTTTGAAACGAAACGAAAATTTGATAATTAACAAAACTTCTTTATGACATTATTTAACTTTATTAGCTAGAGAAAAGAATTTAATGTCTAATTTACATGAAAAAATAATTAAATAAGATAGTTCGTTCAATTTTACTCATTAAAAAATATCTATGTTTCATTTAAGGTAAATTTTACGTTAAAATTTTTCATACTTAAAGCTATTATTTTTTTTTTTTTAACCGTATTAAAATTTTGATTTAGTGTTGCTACCTTTTTATTTTTTCCGATAATAACTATTCGTCTTTTTAGCGTTGGTTAATTTATGAATTTTTCTCTTAAATTATTTTTCTTGTTTCTTCTCTAGTTTCTTCATATTCTTATTTTTATTTTTTCAAACGAGAAAAAATTACAATTTGTTCTTTTCCCTTTTTAGTTTTTGCGGCCTAATCTTGACTAACTATTGCTTCCGGCTAGTACTTGAGCGATGGGCCTACTCATCCCTCTTCCTAGCGTTCCACAATAGCCGTATGGCTTAAAACATGTTATAACAAAAAATATGTTTCATGTTAGTTATATATTAAAATATTTTAAATATATTTTTATATGAAATAAATGTGAAAATAAATATTTTTGACAAAAATATTGGATTAAATAAAAGTCAGGTTTATAGTAAAACAGGTGACGCATTGAGTGTTAAACTTGTATGTATTAATATTATCAAAATTGAATTTTGTTTGGCAAATCTGACTATTTAAATACTAAATATAAATAATATTTATAGATAAAATTTTGAACTAAAGATGCAAAAAGACAACGTGTTAATTTAGTTACTATTGAATATTTTAGATTTCTTTTTTTATTTTTCTATCCAGCAGATATATCTGTGAATTTCAATGCGAATTCAAACTAGATTTTACATTTTAATGACTTCAATGCTATTTTAATTTGTAAAAAATTTTTTTTCATGCTATATATATATATATATATATATATATATATATATAACAAGGTAAAAATTTATCTTATTTTTAAAGAAAATTTACAACTCTGGAGGTTAATAATCAATGTTTTCAGTATTAATTTTATAAAATTTTGGTATTTTGAGTAATATATGCAAATGCTATATATAAATATTCGCTTTTAATTATATTTAGTCAAAAAGATTGCAATTTAACTGATTCTAATAGCTATTTGAACCAATTTATAAAATTGCGCATTTGAAAACGCATGGGTATTTAATTTTCATTTGCAAGAAATTTCAAGTGGCCTTGAAAACAGCAAGCCCGATTACAGTATGTTTGCTCTCACTGCAGCAAGCTTGAACGAAGTTAAGTCACGTGGTACTAGCCTCACTGAAGGAGCTAGGCGCACGGTGCCTGTATTACATACCATTTGTTGAAAATTTGTTCAGATTTGATGGAAAAATAATAATAAACAAGAAATGACTAGACTAAATTTCCATTTCGCAATTTATAAATTAATGTTATAAGCTCTTTTATTCTGAGTTGACTTAAAATTTGATTTGCTTATTTTCCGTTTAGACAATTAGAAAAAAAATAAAAATTTATAGTTTTTAGCATTACTTAATTCGATAACAATTTTAGCTGTATGTTGAATAATTTTAATTAAAAAAATGTTTGTAAGTCAAATTCCAATTCTTATTGAGTATTAAAAGTTTTAATAAATTTTAATAAATTCTTAAAGAATTTTTTTTAGTTGTTATTCATAGAATTTATTTAGTTTTAACTTTTTCAACTGTTAAGCAGCATATACTAAAAGGTTGTATGTAAAAGTTCTATAATTCGTAACAAATTATAAAGAATTAATTTCCAAACAACAAAAACGATTATTTATATTACATATTAAGAATCAAAATTTTTTTTCAAGATTTAATTTCGTATGGTAATAAATTATTTAGTAATGGAAAACTGGTACTCATTAACTGCTTTAATAAAGAATATTATTATGCAAACTTTTCTTTGTAAAACTATGAACAAAAAAATTCTAATTTATGTTATTAGTTTAAATATAAATTCTATCAATATTAAACTTTATTCGATTATATATGAATAATTCAATTTAGTTTTATTTTTTTTTTTAATTTATTTTAACTTTGTGAACGTCCCTGCATAAAACGTAAATAAATGGAAAGCTTTTAATCAGTTTAAAAAAAAAAAAATTCAATATCCTGAAAAAAATGTTCCGCCTTCTTTTGAAAATCTAATATAAATTTCTTAATAGGTTTGAGAAGTTCTTTTTAACAATTAATGAAAATGTTAAATGTGCAAAAGACACTTTAAATATGCATTAAATTTTGTTTACAACATTTTGTTTTATATTCTTTACAAAATAAATATGAAAAATGAAAAATAGCACATCTGGTTTTTACAACAGAAGTTTTATGAATGAATTTATTTAATTTAATAATGTTAAAATTTATTTTTTTTTTTTTTTATTTGTTTATTCATTATTTGTAATTACACTTTGTTTTAAACAAAAAGATTTTTTTTTTTTTTTCATAATTTTAAATTTGTTTAGCTTCGAAAGTCGCATTTATTTAAAATTTTTATGAATTCACTTTAAAATTTTTCGCGTGGTATCCCCCCCTTTTAAAACATATTTATTACTGGTTAATTATTTTAACATTTTAAACTTTTTTTTTTTTTCACTTTTTTCACTTTTTTCACTTTTTTACACTAATTTTCTTTTTAACTTTTAGGTAGCATTTTCACTCATAGCTAGACCGTCGGTCCGATACCGTCGCTAAGCGCATACGTGCCAGCGTACTGTCGTACACAGGATTATCGAAGGATGTTAATCCTTTGATAATCTTTTTACCGAAATGGGCCTCACGTAGGGCGCCAAAATTTTGTTAGGAACTTTTCCGGATTAATATAAGTCCCAGAAAAGTTCTTCTCAATATTTTTACAAACTAAAGAATATGATAAGTTCAAAATTGTAAAGTATTAGGGTGAGATATCATTCATTGAATTAAAATAAGAAAACTACTATATTTAATTATTTAGCTACTTTTAATAAAACATTTGACAAATGTAATGAATGTTTTAAGAAAAACAAGAATTAATTTTAAGTTTTTACTCATAATTTAGAGAAATACAATGTTCAATTAAAACAGTAAAAGACTTATCTGAACAAAGGTCCTTGGTGTCCTTATTGCATGGCTCTCCTGATTAATGGATGGTTTATTGCACTACATAAAAGTACTTTGTAAACTGAATTTAAAGAAAAGTAAAAACTTAAAGAAAATTATTAAATTCAATCAATGTGATTGCCACACGCGCCTGCCTCGCGTCCGCCAGTCCATGGCAAGCCTAAAAGCCATCGTCTATCAGATGCCAAAATCGATCAAGCCGGTGCGCCTCCGCCTGTCCCTAGCGAGAGAGAGTTAGTTGCGCCCAGTCATGACAGTAGCTATGTTCATCCCACTACTTAATTAAAAGTAGGAGAGAGTCAAGCTATGTCATTGGTGCATCATTGTATGGCCACTAGCAACAAGCACTGCAGGTAGCTGCACGTGTTGCATGGTCAGCACAATGGTCACGTTGGTGATATCAAAAGTGTTACTCGATATTTTTTTAACACATTAGATTTTACAAAGTTATAATTTCTAATTAAAATTTATTAAATAATTGTGTCACTTAACAGACTTACTAAATGTAGCGAAGATTGATTCAATAAAATTAATTCACTGTTTTAACAAAAAAAATTATCAATTAAAATATCTATTTGTTTTTCCAATTAATTATTTCATCATTTTAATGCTATATTAAAATTAAATTAGTTCAATATTTTATATTTTCAAATAAAAGTATAATTTATTGAATATTGCAAAAATTTTATCAATTATTTAAAAAAAAAATCAGAAATATAATGCTTTATACAGTATATTTACAACATAATTTAACTTGTGTATATCAATATCATATTCTCTAAGAAACAAATGAAAACTCATCAATTTCTTACAATAAACTATCACAGAGAAACTAAATAAATTATCACAGAGGAAAAAAATAAAACGTTTCTCTACTCCTTTTCTTAATCTAAATAAATATTAAAGTTTGATTGCACGCATTCATATGAGAACATATATGATGCATCTAGGAACACATGCAGACGAACTTTGAGACGAGTATAAAATTATCAACGTGACGTACGTAATATACGTGCGTTCATATGTGTTAACCTAGGTGTATATACGTGTATATTGAGCTATTTTTATACACGTATACCTCGTTGTCTATGCTCATATAGCGAGGCATGTAAACGCGGCTAAATAGCGTGGTATACTGTTGTATTGAGCTGTTTTTATACACGTATACCTCGTTGTCTATGCTCGTATAGCGAGGCATGTATACGCGGATAAATAGCGCGGCATATTATTGTACCGAGCTGTTTATACCGAGGTGTATATTTAGCGCGGTTAATATGCTAGTATACCGAGCTATATTTATACACGTATGCCTCGTTGTCTATGATCGTATAGCGAGACATGTAAACGCGGGTGAACTGCGCGGCGTACTATTGTACCAAGCTTTTTTCAGCGTGGTGTATATTTAGCATGGTTAATACGCTAGTATACCGAGCTATTTTCATACACGTATGCTCGTATAGCAAGGCATGTATACGCGGGTAAATAGCGCGGCATACTATTGTACCGAGCTGTTTATACCGCGGTGTATATTCAGCGCGGTTAATATGCTAGTATACCGAGCTATTTTTATACACATATGCCTCGTTGTCTATGCTCGTATAGCGAGGCATGTATACGCGGGTAAATAGCGCGGAATACTATTGTACCGAGCTGTTTATACTGTGGTGTATATTTAGCGCGGTTAATATGCTAGTGTATCGAGCTATTTTTATACACGTATGCTCGTACAGCGAGGCATTTATACGCGGGTAAATAGCGCGGCATACTATTGTACCGAGCTGTTTATACCGTGGTGTATATTTAGCGCGGTTAATATGCTAGTATACCGAGCTATTTTTATACAAGTATGCTCGTATAGCGAGGCATGTATACGCGGGTAAATAGCGTGGCATACTAGTGTACTGAGCTGTTTCTACCGTGGTGTATATTTAGCGTGGTTAATAAGCTAGTATACCAAGCTATTTATAACGCGGTGTATATTTAGCGCGGTTAATATGCTAGTATACCAAGCTATTTATAACGCGGTGTATATTTAGCGCGGTTAATATACTAGTATAACGAGCTGTTTATACGGCGGTGTATATTTAGCGCGGTTAATATACTAGTATAACGAGCTGTTTATACGGCGGTGTATATTTAGCGCGGTTAATGTAGTAGTATACCGAGCTGTTTATACCACGGTGTGTATTTAGCGTGGTTGATATGCTAGTATACCAAGCTGTTTATACCGTGGTGTGTATTTAGCGTGGTTAATATGCTAGTGTACCAAGCTGTTCATACCGCGGTGAGTATGCGCATGTAAATAGCTTGGTTATTTGCGCGTGTATGCGTACTGAGATTACTATGCCGAGGTGTGTGTGCGCGTGTTAATAGCTTGGTTATTTATACGTATATGCATACCGAGGATACTACTGTAAGCTTATACTTAGCTATTGATTCGCGTATACCAGGTTATATATAATCGTATACCGAATCATGAATGCACGTGTAAATAGCTTGGTTATGTCGTATCATACTATGTATATAATATTATACCGAGTCAAGAAAACACGTGTAAATAGATAGGTTATATTGTATCATACATGCACGTCTAATGCGATTGACGCTAGGGCTATTTCTGAGAACTTGTATAAAATATAAGTATGTTGAGGATACATCTTTTAAACGCTTAGTTGTAGCAATCGGATTTAAAACCACGGGATTTTTCCCGAGTGTGAATAATTTATGCAAGCTCTTTTCGCATGCATATTACATTTGCTAGAACGATCTTCGGTTGATATTTAGTATTTTTATAATTAATGAAACGGTCACAAAAAAGCTACTGTGTAATAATGAAATGTTTACTCGGTATCTCTATATGGCTTGTTATACGTATTTACTCCTATTGTATATAAAATACTTGACAAATAAAAAAATATCAAATTGTTATTTTGTATCGTATGGTTGATTCAAGAATAATCATGAACCACGATTCAGCATACTGGAGCAAATTTTACCGTTATTTATTTATCACAGGTGGAATTTTGAATTGCCGAACTTCCTTGCTACTGTGAAAACAGCCTATAACTTTTATCCATAACATTTTTCTCTAAGACGTCATTTGAAAATTATAGGGCAACACATCGTTATTTTCAGACTTTGATCGTTGTTTATAAAAAAATAGGGCAAATCTAGCTGTATCTTTTTATTTATTTATCATCTACTGACCCCCCAATGATTTCCCACCTTCAAATATCTGTAATAAATTAAGTCATAAAATCGATGTTTTTTACGTAGAATGACTGGACTATAACTAATCGAGGCCTCGATAAAACTAGACAAATTTTCTACCAGGGTAATTTTTAATTTAACTAATGCATTTTAATTGTGTGAAATATGGAGGTACCGTTACGGCGCGTTAAATTTTTTGATTAGTAGAAACCCTCGCCAAGAGCCCTAATAACCACTTTGTTTCATAGATAATATGACATCATGTTATATATTTATAATATAATTCATTTTATGTATTGTATATGAATAAACATATTGATATTGTACAAAATATAAATGAAAAAATAACTTATTATTAATTAAATAATATTAATGATGAAAGTCATAATAAATTTAAAATCATAAAAAAATTTTTTAATAATTACTTTTAATAAAAATTTTGTTGATATTATATTTGATATATCATGATGTTTATTTATGTCTTAAGATTTATAGGATTGTTTTGGTATAATTCCTTTTTGCCGTCTTTTTGACTTATTTTTACATTTTGTAAGATATATAAAAATTTTTTACTAAAATTTAGAAATCTTTTCACTTTAATATTCAAAAATAAGTGACGTAATCATTATTAATATTTATAAGATCATTAAATCATTACATTATGCTAAATTATTAAAAATTATTTTAATTTGTATATATATAAAATAAAATAATTGTGAGATATTAAACTTACTTTTTACAATACTTACTTTTATAATTTTTTGATCTTTTATATTTTGTTAATAATGTTAGCTAATTTTAATAAATATCCAGAATAAATTTGATGATTTTGATTAATATAATATTCAGCTATAGTTTTACGTATTCGGATTTTATATTCTAAGTAGATAAGCAAAGAGGCTTCTGGCCCAAGTGGGCTAGAAGCCTCCGAGGTTTCTGGGCCACCTGTGCTATTGCACGACTGGGCCAATAACCCAAGTGGGCTAGAATTCCTAGAGGTTTCTGGGGCCACCTGTGCTATTGCATGACTAGGTCAATAACCCAATGAGAACGCCCCATAAACGAAGCAATATCCGCGAGCGCTATGCCCTACCTATTATTATAAGTTTATGTAATTTTTTAAAAAATAAAACATTTTTTCAGTAAAAATTTTTATTTAATTAAAATATTTTAAAATAAATTATTTGAAATAAACATTCTTTAAACAAAATATATAAATTTATATATTTTGCAGTATTATTTATGTAACTATAGCTAAAACGATTTCTATTTCATCTATTTAGCTACATAGTTATTTTCGAACATTCAAAACTAGCGCGTAAAACCCCTAGTTTTATATACCAGAATCGGTAAAGTAAAGTGCGCGCTTACCTATCGCGAGAGCACGTGTTGAAATAACCAACGTGCCTGTTCGCGAATAAACATCGTATTTTGTTTAAAATTATTAAATTATAATTGAAAATATGCTCTCTCCGTTGAGATCGAGCATGTGTGTAATTAAAAGTGCAATGGAAAAAAAGTGTATTGAAAAGTGTATTGAAAAAGTGCAATTTATGCAGTGAAAAAAGTGTAGTGAAACGTGTTTACAATTTCTGTAAATGAATTCAAGAATGTTCTTTAAAATTAAATCTTTCTTGTAGTATTATTAACGTTTTATTTAAGTTTTGTATGTTATTTCTATAGAATAAATTTAAGAACATTCAAGAAAATTCTATCTCTCATTATTTACTAAAATTTAATATTGTATAAGAGATAGAATTTTCTTGAATGTTCTTAAATTTATTCTATAGAAATAACATACAACATTTAAATAAAACATTAATAATACTACAAGAAAGATAGAATTTTCAAGAACATTCTTGAATTTATTTAAGTGCGTATGTGAATCTATAGAATATCAATCTTTTTTACTATAAAGTGCAAAGGAATTTTATAGAATATTCTTGAATCTAAGTTTAAAATATTCGCGATAATATTATAAAATTTCTTTGCCGTTCACAATAAGAGAGAGATTGATTTCTTCATAGATTTTAATACGATCGAGAAATCTATAGAAAATCAATCTTTTTTATTATAAAGTGCAAAGGAATTTTATAGAATATTCTTGAATCTATTAAAATTTAAAATATTCAGGATAATTTTATAACATTTCTCTGCAGTTCACAATAAAAGAGATTGATTTCTTTATAGACTTTTTTTACATTTGAAAATCTTGAAAAATCATTCTCTCTTATTATAAGTAGCAGAAGAAATTTTATAGAATTTTGCAGGATTTATTTTAAGTTTAAATTATTCATGAAACTTTCATAAAATTTCTTCTATTATTTATAATAAGACAGATTAATTTTCTATAAATTTCTCGATCGTATTAAAACAAAAATTAAAAAATGAATCTCTTATTATGAACTGCAAAGAAATTTTATAGAATTTTCTTGAATCTGTTTAAGTTTAAAATATTCACGATAATTCTATAAAATTTCTTTGTCGTTCAAATAAGAGAGAGAGATTGATTTCTTCATAGATTTTGATACGATCGAAATCTATAGAAAATCAATCTTTCTTATTATAAAGTGCAAAGGAATTTTATAGAATTTTCTTGAATCTATTTAAGTTTAAAATATTCAGGATAATTCTATAAAATTTCTCTGCAGTTCACAATAAGAGAGATTGATTTCTTCATAGATTTTGATACGATCGAGAAATCTATAGAAAATCAATCTTTCTTATTATAAAGTGCAAAGGAATTTTATAGAATTTTCTTGAATCTATTTAAGTTTAAAATATTCAGGATAGTTCTATAAAATTTCTCTGCAGTTCACAATAAGAGAGATTGATTTCTTTATAGATTTTTTTTATTACATTCGAAAATCTATAAAAATCATTCTCTCTTACTATAAGTAGCAGAAGAAATTTTATAGAATCTTCAGGATTTATTTTAAGTTTAAATTATTCATGAAACTTCCATAAAATTTCTTGTACTATTTATAATAAGAGAGATTGATTTTTTCTAGATTTTTTAAATATGATCAAAATCTAATTAGATTTTTAATATTTTTTTCAATGATTCTGGTGATGAATGCCTATATGTTTAAATATTTTAGCGTATAAAATTCGAGAAAGTCCTTTCCGGAAAGAGTTTTCTCGAATTTTCATACACTATTGTTTAAACATATAGAAGGGACACTCGTCATCAAAATCGTTAGTCTTCACCGGAATCATGGAAAATGGAATGAATGTATGTGTGTGTATATGTATGTGTAGAATAAAAAAAATAGAATGAAAGTATGAGTGTATGTAAATTAAAATAAATGAATGATTTCTTTATTTTAATGAAAAATGTATGAATGTGAGTATATCTTTGTCGTTAGAATATTCGAGAAAATTAAAGACTAAATATTTGTGTAATAAGCATTCCTTTGATATGTTAAAGTATTATTAGAAAATTCAAGAACATTATCTAAATTTTTAAGGAATGCTTATCACTCAAGTATTTTCTCGATTATTCTAATGACAAAGATTCCTTATACACATGTTGGATGATGGTCCATGAAAAAGTCACTAGAATGATAGATGATTCTAGTTGCAAGTTTCCTATACATATTTATTCGGTAGTATTCGAAAATTCGAGATCATTCTTGAAAAACTTTCTTGAATTTTCGAACACTATCATCTAAGTATATAAAAGGAGGCTGTCACTTGAATCATTAATCATCAATCATCGCTTGTGACTTAAACATTAAGAGCAAATCATGGATTCAAAAGTTGCTACAACTCAAGGTTGGTGGAATCAACCTAAATTAGAGGTGAGTATATTTGATTTTTTTTTTCATAATAATTAATAACTTTTAAAATAATTTTCTATTATTTTTCAGAGTGTTCGACTTTTAAAAAAATTGCAGGTAGCAAAAAGGATAGCGGCAGATATCAATAAAAAAATCGCTGCTAAATCTACTGATTCTCAACAAAATATTTCTAAATTTGAAGCATGGAAGTCTCCAAAGCCAAGAAAAATAAGAATCAGTAGATGTTCTAGTCAAAGAGAGATGGAAATTAGAGAGCATTTAGAGGAAACCCGAAGAAGAGTCTTACAAAAATTAAAATAAATGTAAAATATTGTAATTGTATTAAATAAAAAATAAGTAAATAGTAATCATGTCTGATGAGTGAATGTTTGAGAATAAATGAATGATAGTATGAATGAATGTTTGAGAATCAATAAAAATAAATGTTAGTATGTAAGTTTGAAAATAAAGCAGAGAGAGAGAATGAAAACGAATGATAATAAGTGTAAGAGTGTAAATGAGAGAATGAATGGCAATATGAATGAAAAAAAAAATCTTTTTAAATTATTACATAAAGATGAATGAATGTCTATGTATATGTGTGCATGCTAGTTTTAAAATAAATGAGAGAATGATAATATGTGTAAGAGTGTAAAGGAGAGAATGATAATATGAATGAAAAATCTTTTTTAAATTTATACGTAAAGATGGATGTGTATGTATGTATATATGATTAAAAAAAATGAAAATAAATGTATAGTATAAAGCGTATGTGTGAATTTAATCTAAGTATATGTATGGATGAATTTTAATAATAAATGAAAGAATGAGAAAGTGGTAAGGGCCCCAACCTACGCCCCCTACCTGTAAGAAACAGCCATAATCTTTCCTTTCCATTAAGTTTCTCATTCTTTTTAAAAATAAATAATTTTATTAACATATTTACATGGTGCAATTTACAAAAATTTAAGTATACATAGAGAATAATATGTTTTTATCCAATTCCGCATTTTGGCGCTGTAAATACATCGGTGCGTCATCTGTTACGTTACAACCATAGTCCACTTCATCCCTACCATCATCTTGTATCCGGAGTGGGAGATTATTAGCTAGTAGCTATTCCTTTAGTGCGAGAACATTTTTAAATGCACATATTGATTTCTGTCTTAAAGTATGATACGTGCAGTAGCTAGCGTTTAATTTCTTGATATTTTGTAGTGATGGACATCCTATTTCGTCCATGTTGATGATGGTTCTAAAAATAAGTATACAGTAAATAAATGATGTCTATATAGACTGCTTTATTCAAACTTACTTTTCTGATAAAATTTCCTGGATCCATCTTTCCTTTTCGAGACCTTTTACGTAGATTTTGGTGGCATTTTTCAAACTATCTTGTAAAATTTTAATTCTATATTTATACGGTATTGTGCCAGCATTCCAGGAATTTCATGATGATGAATCTAGAGCCATCGATTCACAGTTTGTTCCTTCTTTAGTAGTTTGCTCCATTTGCAAGGACGTAGGAAATGGAAAGCCATTGGTATTGAATCCTTTTTGAGCGGGATCAAAGCCGCTTCTTTTACAACAAATAAATTTGATGATCTTCTAAAACCCTGTGAATCTAATACGTATTCCATCTCCCTGGTTTTCTCTCTGATGTTGCTGCTAACTCTGCGAAGTCAAAACTGATTTCAATGAGCTCACGAGTTCTCTTTTATACTTTAGCCTCCACTCTCTTTGAGCTTCTAGAATAGTCATACCCCTTCCGTAAGTAAACCCCTTCTCCAGAGTCATAGCCCTTACTGTAAGCGAACTCCCTTCTTCTAGAAAAGTCCCTTCTGTAAGCGTACATAGGTCTCCCCTCTCTTTAAGCTTCTAGAAAAGTCTTTTTCTGTAGGCTTCTCCCACTACTTTAATCGGGTATATATCGAGGCACATCGCGAACCGAAAATCATTCTTGCGCTTCGAGTCGATCGGAAAGGAAGTCCTCCAAGTCTACAAGTTTTTATCATAAGGATATCTCTACAGAGCATCAAGAAAGAATCTTCTCCTGAGTGAATATAAGGATCTTACTGAGAAATATAGTATTAAGAAAGAACTTTCTACCATCAAGTGATTATAAGGAGCTCGCTAGATCAATTCAATATTACGAGAGAGACCATCGAGAACTTTCTTCCGCCAGGAGCTCGCTAGAGCAAATCGAGAAAGAACCTTCTCCCACTACTCAATCTGGTTATATAAGGAGCTCTGGATAGCTCGATCTCATCAGTCTATCGAGAAGTTATCATGCAGTCACCTAAATATTACGCTTATACTATTAAGCTATTGATGGATGGGATGGAAAGAAAAGAAGAAATGACAGCCAGTGATTTGGAATCTTGGTTAAATTTGTGTACTGGTGCCATTACTGCTCTGGAAAATCTTATGGTTACAAAATTAACCAACCCACAGAAGAAGAAGTGTCAGACATCGATGATGCATCTACTTACGATTCAGTGTAAGCTAACCAATTAGTTAAAAACTGGTGGTCGCTTGCAACAGAGCGAGTTGGAACCTGTCAACAACGAGAGTGTTCAGTGGGGTGATTTTGAATCAGCCTTCGAGAAGCGTGTGCGATCCGGTGTCATAAGTAATCTTGGACATTTAGATATCGTTGCTTTTATGGACGATGCTCAGAAGATTTTTGAATCGAAGATTGTCAGTGCTCTCAGCGAATACAACGCTTTAAAAATAAACGCTGAATTATCGGCTGAGTATACAGTCCAGAAGAATGACTCTGTGGTAGCAGAAGTTAAGTACTTCAGTACGGAAAATGTAGCCATCTATCAAACAACTGATATAAAGCAGTGATTCGATGAGAATATTGAGCAAGTCATTCTTCGGGAAATGAAAAAGTTTGAACAGAAAGGTTCTGGATGGAGTTTGCGGCAGATATTAAACTTAGCTATTAATATCAACAAACTCAACCCTGTACGTGGCAGCTCATATATTCCATTACCAAAGTTTATTCAAGATAGGAAGGCGTGCGTGAATGTTCAAAACAACGATGAGCAGTGCTTTAAGTGGGCAGTATTATCCGCATTACATCCAGTTGATCGTCATTCTTATCGTGTGTGTCATTACGAGGATTTTGAAGGTGAGCTCAATTTCACTGGACTAGACTTTCCTGTTCCAATAAAACAGGTGGCTAAGTTTGAGAAGTTAAATAACATATCTATAAACGCGTATATATTATAAAAATCTGGGAGCAAGTATACAATCCTTCCGTGCCACGTTACCTCTCTCAAGCAGGAACGACACGTTAATTTACTTCTCATTCAGAATTTTTACGTCGATGATGAAGAAGAAGGAGAGGAAGAAGATAATGATGATTCTACTCCTAAGTTCCACTATGTATGGATTAAAAATTTATCAAGACTAGTGAGAACTCAAGCAACGAAACATAAACGACATCATGACATTTGTGATAGATGTCTACACTACTTCGTTAACGAAGAAAAATTCAAGGCTCACGAGATGGACTGTCAACAAATAAATAAGTGTAAAATCCAGCTGCCTCTGAATAATGATAATATATTGCTTTTCCGTAACTTCAATAATAAAACGAAAGTGCCGTTTATTATTTATGCAGATTTTGAGTGTCTATTAAAGCCTGTGGACGACGATACGCGAGTTTATCAACGACATCAAGCTTATAGTATTAACTACTATGTTAAGTGTAGTTTTGATGACGGAAGGTGTGGTTATTATAATTATAGACAAGAAGAGGATGGCACCAAGACTCCTGCTGAATGGTTTATTGAAAAACTTCGAGCATTAGCAGACGAGTTAATTGCTTTACACGCTAATCCGAAGCCTATGCAACTCACCAGAGAAGATAAAGAAGATTTTTAAAATGCAAAAGTATGTCACATTTGTAATAAATCTTTTCCGGCTTCTGCTATAAAAGTTAGAGACCACTGCCATCTTACGCAAAAGTACAGAGGTGCTGCTCACGAAGTTTGTAATATGAATTTTCAAGATGCTAGATTTATTCCAGTAGTGTTTCACAACTTGACTGGATACGACTCCATTTTATTATAAAAGAACTAGCCACAGCTGAGAATTTCAAGGGTTGTGTGCAGCTGATTGCAGAGAACAAGCGATATATTTCTTTCACGAAACATGCGGAAAGTAGTGATGTGAGTTTAAAGTTTATAGACTCTTTTAGATTCATGCCTTCGTCTCTAGAAAAATTAAGTTCATACTTCGATCAACATGATATCACCACTCAAGTCTTTCAGAAGTCTGGCTATACAGGAGATCAAGTTAAATTATTATTAAGGAAAGGAGTTTTCCCATATGATTATGTGAGTTATTTCGAAAAATTAGAAGATGAAGAGCTGCCAACTAAAGAAGATTTTTACAGTAAGTTAAATGAGTCCGAGATCAGTGAAGATGATTATAGGCACGCGAGAAACGTATGGGAAATACTCAATATAGAGACTTTGGGTGAATATTCCGACGTATACTTGAAGACAGATGTGCTCCTGTTAGCAGATGTTTTTGAAAATTTCCGATCTACGTGTATGCTGGCATACGGGCTCGATCCTGGGCATTACTACGCAACTCCAGGCTTGACATGGGACGCCATGTTGAAATATACCAATGTAAAATTAGAGTTGCTTACGGATATAGACATGCTAATGTTTATCGAGAGAGGAATAAGAGGAGGGTCAGCCAATGCTTGAATCGATACGCTAAGGCGAATAATAAATACGTGGATGACTATAATCCTCAATAAGAAGACGAATACCTCATGTATTTTGATGCCAACAACCTCTACGGATGGGCAATGACACAATACTTACCGACTGGTGGTTTTAAGTGGCTTAACGTTGACAACACGTGATTCGATTACAACGTTGCCGACAATTCAAGCATTGGTTTCATCTACGAAGTAGACTTAGAGTATCCACGAAGCATCCACGATCATCACAAAGATTTGCCATTGTGTCCAGAGCATCGAGCGCCACCTGGTAGCAAACAAGAAAAGCTACTGACAACGCTCGATAATAAGAAGCGATACGTTATTCATTACATCGCTTTGAAGCAGGCAATCAAGCATGGACTCATTGTAAAAGAAGGTACATAAAGTACTACAATTTCAACAGAGTCCCTGGCTAAAGCCTTATGTGGACCTGAATACTGATAAATGGAAGCAGTCGAAGAATGAATTCGAAAAACTCTTTTAAACTAATGATCAATGCCGTATACAGTAAAACTAGGAAAACGAGCGAAAAAGAGTCGACATTAAACTCGTAAATAAGTGGTCTGGTCGTTTATGGAGCGGAGGCATAAATCACTAGTCAAATTTCCATAGCAGAACCATTTTTCGATGAGAATCTTGTAGCTGTACAACTGGCGTGCGCAGATCACCATTAGGAAAACCCATTTATGTGGGACTGAGTGCACTAGATATTTCAAAGACTCTAATCTACGATTTTCACTACTCGTGCATGAAGAACATGTTGGTGACAAGTGCAAACTTCTGTATACCGACACAGACAGCCTTATTTACGAAATCGAAGACGTAAATGTGTACGACATGATGAAAAGTGATATCGAAAAGTTCGATATATCGGACTATCCTAAAGATAATCAATTTGGACTTCCTCGTGTCAACAAAGAAGGTGATTGGACTGATGAAAGACGAGTATGGTGGAAATATTATGACGGAATTCCTAGGGCTGCGCAGTAAAATGTATGCAGTTCGCATACAGAACAAAATCCTGTAAAGAGAAGCAAAGGGTGTTAAAGCAGCTGTGGTAAAAACTTGCATCAACGTCGAGATTACATAATTGCCTGTTTGATAAAACCATCATCAGATGTCAGCAGAATAATATTGCTCCAGCTGCCATAATGTTCAGACTGAACACCCAATCAAAAATTGCTCTTAGCCCTTACGACGACAAACGTCATTTATTAGCTAACAGCACTGACACATTACCGTGGAAGCATCAGCAAGGTTCTAGAACAAATCGGAGGTTCTGAGAAATGGTGGAAGAGTAGGGAAATGGAAGAGGTGAGAGTTGCTGGGGGGGAGACGTCACCATAAAAGGAGCCCAACGAAGATCGGCACATTCGTTCAGTCAACGGTCAGAGAACGGAGAGCCTCTCAACGAGAAACCTAGAATCTAAGAAGCAAAGTCTTATGAGTATTCATAAAATATCTCTTTAATATATTTGACAATGTAATAAACCATTATTTGTTTTTCTTAGAATGGACTTCAACATGCTAAATAAAATCTGCACTGAAACGCCTATCTTCCAAGAAGAATTTATCCGAATTGGAGAAGGGAGAAAATTATTGATAAGCAGGCTCAGACGAGTCAGTACTAAATTCGGCCTAAGGATTTGCAATTACCATCAGACAGGGAGTTTCAAGTATTTCTATCTGACCGTGTATCCAAGGCATTGGAGAAAAACGAAAGTTTGTTTGAAGAAATGGCGGCTAAGCTAATAAATACCAATTATTTTTGTTATATCTTGGTGATAATAGATTTGAATTCAATTAATTGTATATATTGTAAATAAAAAAATAAAATAGAATAAAAAAAAAATAAAGAGAAAGTCAACGGAGAGAAAGCGAGTCATGGGGCCAGTCTTATATCGTGAATTCATTCTATAAGACCAACAAATGACTAGATTTCATGAAGTTGTTCCTCACAGGTACAAGCTGAAGGTGGGAGCTCTTACCACTTTCTCTTTACTTCTTTTGAATTATCAAACTTATTGATCCAGCCATTGTGGGAAAGCTATCAAAACCAAGCCATTTAACATAAACTTGATTACCGCGTTTTTTCAAAAAATTTTTTGACAAGATACACATCTGGATACATTGCTTTTGAAGTTCCTGCTCGTGAAGCCACCAGTGATCGGCTGATCACGATAATCTTTTGGGACTGATAAGTCACTGGATTTGTTACCGCCACTTTAGCTATTGTAAATATCTCTGTAGACCAGTTTGGAGTATATCTTTTAAAATAACTGTTTCACGTTTCTAACTCTAACTTTATCACCAACTTTAAATTTTGGCTTTTAATCACACTAATTTTTTATTAAAACGTTTGAGAACGTTTTCTATACGATACTATACGTGGAGTATAGATTGATCTCGTATTTTTTCCATAAGACTTTGGAAATTTGTATTATAGAACTCTTTACCTTTATCTGTTTGTAAATTCTTTGGTACTCGACCTTCACGTGAAATAGATTTCATAGCATCGGCGACATCTTGTCCAGTTTTTCGTTTTAACGCAGGAACTGCCCGCATACTTTGAGAAATACATCTATTACTGTAAGCATGTATTTAAAACCTTTATTCTTTCCAGAATAAGGTTGCTTTTATTTCCACTAGATCTGCTTGTCATGTCTCGTCCAAACCTCGCACGTCAAACTTTCAACGTGGATAATTACGACGTGCTGGTTTGTGTAGCTCTTCTACTACTCTTTGACGTTGTTCCATCGATGGTTATTTCGATTGACTGTTTTAATTACCAACAGTGATAACGCCTCTTTGGAGTAGTCTCGATTTCATCTCGCTTTGTACAAATTTCTGCTTATCTAGCTCGTCTCTGTGCATCTCTACTGATTTTATCTCAGGTTGTTGAGAGCACTTCTAAATCATGGTTGCATCTAATAATCTTTGAATCTCCAAACGTACGGTACGTTTGTAGAGGCGTTATCGAGATTTACGGAAGCTTCTGGTGAGTTGATTAGGCGATGCGGAGATTGCAACAGCCTCTTATTTTTCCAGATATCATATTTGTCTCATCAGGATTTGATTTTTGTATCCAACCTCCTGGAGGACCACGAGACTATATCGCTACGACTTAAGATTACGTCCGAATACGTCAAAACACTCATATTGATAATGTGTGAAGTATTCTAAGCAAGATCTCAGTATATATAGCCAGCTTGAGTAGTTCTTCGATGATTAAATGAATTTTGTTTGTTGTGACTGGGATTTCCAGCTTCTCTCTCTCGGCTTTGGTAATCGTAATCGATCGACAGTTCGTTGGGATCATCCGATATACGTAAATCCATCAACATATCCCTTCTAGCAATTTTGTATTGAGGCAATAATCCACCGCCAAGTTTGAGCAGATTAGGAGCAATGATCTTATCAAATTTCTTACTTCTGAGCAAGAATCTGTTCGTCGCTTCGGTAACGTCCCTTGTGAGCACTGGTAA